>JAOXYI010175198.1:0-11354 GCA_028566495.1 Lithophaga antillarum | reverse complement strand
TTGTTTTACCATATAATAAGCCAAATAAAGTAATGTGAAACTGAGTCCAAATGAGTTTAACTTAACCAATATCATGATTTGCAGAATGTCATTTGATAAAAAAAAATGTCCTAGCCAATAGAATTCATTTTATGATAATTTATTTATCAAGAATGAGGCAAAATATCGTTATATTAATAATTTTGTTTCTCGACTTGTAACGTTAAGGTTTCGCCTTGACTTTAATGTTGTAATTATATAAAGATGTTAACACTTTCAAAATTTGTAATTTCATTTGTAATGTTACACTATTTGACATAACTATTTCAGTTTGGTTCCATTGCTTTGTCCGTCATTAAGAAGTGGTGCTATTCATTTGGTTGTCAGTATGTATGCAAGGGTTGCACGATTTATGAGAGATCGACTGAGCAACCTTTTTGTTTTGGCAGCATCCCCAACCATATAAATCAGTCGCATGTAGTCAGTCGTCACAGGAATGGGGAGGAGATATAAGCTGTACAAACAGGGAGAACATCTGTCACCCCCTAACAAAACAGTGGTGTATAGGCAGCGGTCACACAAACACTGCGAGATCAGCAGGATAGACAGGGAGAGAATAAAGTTTACAGGTCTATTATCTGATTGTTCGTGATTAATACTGATTTAATTGGTGAAACGTTTTCTGAGAACAAGAGATAGATAGATAGATAGATCCAGTGGAAACAGTATATTGTGAAGTTGCCAGTTTCTAGACGCTTATTTAAATATTCTCCTGTTTTTGTATTACTACAATGATGTTATCCTTTACATATACATACACACTTCAAAATGCTGTAAAGTACAAGAAAAAAAGTAACATCTACAAACGACAATACACATGTGATATGGCGACGACCATCCCAATCATTCCCAACGTTCAATGAAACCTTATCTTTATAAGGCGTCGTTGGCCGATTGGTTTATATTGCTAGGCGAAATCAGTGCCGAAGTATCACAGAGCTGTGTGTTCGAGTCCCGCTGGGGGGAACGAAAATTTGTCAGCACAAAAATCTAATTCTACACTGTTGAATTGAATTTTCAGACGTATATTTATAGTATAACTACTCTTTGAATTCGAATACCGAAAATCTACAACAAGTGACCGATCAACACATCAATTCACGAATGTGCGTAGCGCATGAATGAATTATTAGTGTTGTTCGGTTACGAGTAGTTTTACTTTTTATTACACTGACGAATTTTAGAGATTTACATAGAAAATATGAGGGTTTATGTTTTTATGTGACTGCGCGTCGACGCTTGTATAGTAACGACGTGGACGGCGGCTACTGTAACGTCACTTTCTGGAGTGAAATTACAGGATTTATTTCACCCGGTGAAATATCGGGATTTTTTTTCACTCAGAAATCACAGTATTTTACCACTACTGTCAATGTAATAAATATGTTTGTTTTATCATCCGCCGTAGTGGTATAGGCAGCTCTGAAATTATAATTGTAAACCGGGGGAAGGGCGGGTAGTTCAGGTTTTACCCATGATCATTCACCATACAAATCAGTCGTGTGTAGGCATTGTTCTAGAAATAGAGAAATATCACTCTAAGGATAGGGAGATGAATTAAGATTGTTTTGCCATTATCACCTACCGTTCAAATCTGTCGTATGTATGCAGTGTTCAGACAAATGAAGAGAGATCAACTGTATGAATAGAATGCGAAAGGAAATGTTTGTTTCGCCTGTATCATCCATTATACAAATCAACTGCTTGTAGGCAGTGGTCGCACGAATAAAGTGAGGAGAAAATTAACAGATTTACCACAGTTCAAGGATACCTCAAAGTCCAGTAAAAACCGGCAAGACCAAGGAAGTTAATCACAGAGACCAACGAATCAACTGGTGGACGACTGTCATATTCCTGTTTTGGTACAGTTATTTTCCTGAGAAAATGGTGTTGTTTAACATGTGTCAGTTGATTATAGTTCCGAATTTCTGGATCAAACTTGTATCACTCCGAGACGCCGGAGGACACAATAGACAATAAACAATAGTTTATTATCACAAACGCATTTACAATAAATGGTAAAGGCCTATAACAGATAACATTACAAATTGAACACATTAATATATAGAGTTAACAGCACCTTTCGATTGAAAACTGATTTAGTAAATATAAATGTAAAAAACAATAATGATTATTGTAAACTTTTTCGCATAGTGAGACATTCACTTATGAATGATGAAGATATTTTCAATATATTTGAGGAGTTGCTGTTAAGTAATACATGTAGTTTTCTTAATTTACTGAATGAATTGTAATTTTGTAGTAATTTTATATTTTCTTTTCATATTATACCCTAAGATTGTGATATGTTGTACAGTCAAATAAAAAATGTTTTTCGTCTTCAGTTGAACCACAATTACAAATTTCACAAGTTCTTTCACTCCTAGATTTATTAAAATATCTTCCTTTTTCTATGGCAAGATTATGTGCACTTATTCTTAAATTACAAATGCTTGCTCTATCAGATT
This sequence comes from Lithophaga antillarum, assembly GCA_028566495.1. Classification (NCBI taxonomy): domain Eukaryota; kingdom Metazoa; phylum Mollusca; class Bivalvia; order Mytilida; family Mytilidae; genus Lithophaga; species Lithophaga antillarum. The sequence continues at coordinate 8,847 of JAOXYI010175198.1, read as the reverse complement.
TGGATTTAAGTAAATCTACATATGATGCTCTTTGCCCGATCTTGTAAAAATTATTATAAAACATCAATTTAGGGGAAGCAGAAATCAGAGCAGAGTCAATCCAAACAGAGAAAAGTATACAAGTAGTATGCCAAGGAAACCAGCAGTATAAAGCAACTGAAAAAAGAGTAATGTACATGTGTGTATATATTCACAAACCATATTTACAAAAAAGTACATAGAATCTATCCAAGACCATCTTGTATTATCTGTGATGGCGAGACAGAATATTTTTAATTAGGTCTTGGTATCTACCTGTGAATTTCTTTAAGGAAAGGACAACACGTCCTTGGTTGATAAGTTTTTGCTCAGACACTGAATCAGTTGACGATTAAAAAATTTGAGTAGAGCTACAGGCTGTAATATATCGTACGAGTTGAGAGATGTATACCCCATACGCAGGTGAATCTTGTATATTGTTGATAAGGTGAGGAAAATTCATAATGTCAAATTAAAAACTGAGATGACACTGGCGTCAAAATCAAGATAAGTTTTTAAAAAATGAGATGGAGGAAGCTGTTTCTGTGGTTTCTTTAGTCTCCAGCTTAGGAGGGTATATTAATGGAATCCAGTGAGAAAATCCTTGATTGTTAATGGAGAAGGCATCATCCATATACCTGTAGGTAAGATAAAATGGCTAAGCTTCTTTTCCTTTCCTGTCTTTTATCGGTTTCTGTATGAAGTCCGACTCATTACAAGAACGAACCGGCCAGGAAAGGGGGACAATTAAATCCCATTAGAATGCCGATAACTTGTTAAAATATTTGTCCCACAAATGTAACAAATATTTTGTCTATGAACAATTCCAGCATACTGATTACTTGTTCTTTTGTGAAAAATGTTTTAGCCTTGGTTTCATTTAGAACGAAGTATCTCGTTTGACCATTTTTGTTCTGGAAAGCCCAGTGAAAAATTTCTTGTAAATGATATTTCTTCAACTTATATGCGGCATAAAGTAGTGTAAACAGTAGAAAAATCAAAAGTCTTTAGTGATGTAATTTTTTTAAAACACCGATCAGTGTAAACAAGGTATTGATCTACTTCTGGTACAGCGTGCATTTTCTGCCATGCAAGTCAGTTATGCAGAAACAAAGTTGTAGAAAAGAATCGAAGTTTAAAAAGTGGTTTATTGCCACAAAGTTGATAAGGTAGCAACCCTTTTATTTTTATTGTGGATATGAAAGGCATTTCGAAAAAAAAAATCACATACATTTGTCGGGAAAACATAGCAGGATTGAAAAGGCCTGAAAGAGATACCCAGGAAATAATATGTAGCAAAGTTTTGAGATTGTAATTAATGGGATAGGCCAGTATCCTCTTTTTTTAAAGTTCATGGGTTCATCTCCAGTGTTTTGTTGTGATTTTGATTTTGGTCCTTTTTTCTTTTCTTTCATGTTCTATCGACAAGGAATAACTAAACATGACATACAGAAAAATGACATTCACAACAAAATGCTCTTAATTTAATGCAAACAATTAATGTTCACCCAGATAAAAAGTGGGTGATATGGGGAGTGCAATTTGAAACATTGGTTATAATTTGAGGGACTACAATGTAAAATGTGGGCAACTGGGGGGACTCCAAAAACGACAGGGAGTGACATCAGGTGATGTTAAAGGTTAATTATATCCTGGTGATACCGGCCTTTATGGTTACTAGTGTACAATATCGTTAAGAAATCAACAACCGGTCAAGGATATGTTTTAGGTCCATTTTAGATTGGTCTTCCGCTGTTCCGGAAAAAAATGAAGACGAAGAAAAACGCTCAAAACAAAAACATGAGCGACGAACTCTTATACTGAGGGTAATGCTAAAGTCAGGTGAAAGTAGTAGAAACATATTTATATTGTTTATTTTGAAATCTAACATTTTAGTTCTTGGAAGAAAAAAAACTGCGACAACTTGCCATTTATTTGATGTTATGAAATTTTGATATCTCGGTCTTCACAATTTTATCGGATATGAACTATATAAAAGGATTGTTTTACCGGATTTTCTGTAACATAAAACAAAAAGATGTTCTTGAAAATCACTTCATTTATAACTGAAGTATTCCATGAAACACTTAGACCTATTTCTAGTGTTTACATCCTTCATATTATACATGTATTTTTATATTTTCGCCATTGTTATGAATCTTTCTTCATTTCATGAAAATCCAAAAATGTATCTATCCTTATTTCTGTCATGTCTTTCTTCCTCGATGTGACGTTTTAGTGGCAATTAAATATTATTGATACGTGCAGCATAGAAAAACGCCGATTAAAAAGCACACCACTGCACACAAAAGCGGCAATAAAACACAACGCACAGCATTCCCTTAATATTCCGTATCGCTCTTTAATGCTACGTTTATTTTGCTTTATCTGTGTGACAGATAAACTAGGACCTAAATTTGATTTTTTTATTCTAAAATTAAGCGAAATTTTAGTTTAAGGAAAAGAAAATGAGGAAGCACAAAATGTATAAGAACCAGTAATTTGGCCCCTAAAATAGCCTAAAATTCTTCAATCTTGTCAAAATTATGTTAAATTCACTGCCAAATGAATAAGATAATATAATATAATCTAGCCACTTTGGTACAGAAAAGTCAATAAAGATGTCACTGTGACGTCATAAAAATGCCATATTTGAAGAAGTTGGCCAAAAGTGACCATTTTAGTAGTTTTTGGTAAAATTAAATATGAGCAACAGCTGTACCGAAAAAGATATTTAAACAACATCAACATATTTGCAAAATACATCTTGTAGCAAAAGATCTTTTGGGGTTAAGGTTGTTGCTCATATCTAAATATTAAAGAGAAGATGTCAAAAAGAGACAGTTTTGGCAGTTTACATTTTTCCTCAAATTCCATAAGTTTGAGTGCCTACAACAAAAATACGAGACAAAATTCGAATATATTATTATTAATACCTGACATACTAATGTCTTGTGAACATCTTAAGATCGAAAAATTTAAAATGCTTTGTGATTTTCGAATTTGAGAGGCCAAAGAAGTGCCCTTATCACACCTTCCCTTTTTCTACAGATATCTATAATAAGAATGTTATCAGATCTGAACTGTACAAGATTGTTTTAGTGGATATCCGGGGACTGACACAATTAACCTTTATTAGAATCACTTTATATTTACTTCCCTACCATTGTATATATATGTATTTAGATCTATTATATTTTGCTTTCATATTTTCATAGATAAACCGGGAAATCAATTATAGATAGTAATCAATCTTTGAATTAAGTGAAGTTTTAGTGCTAGGATAGTTTTATGGTACATCTCTATAATCATTCACCCACTTTATAAACAGTGAAGCAAGTACTTCATTCTTGGCAATATTTCTATTTCGTTGTCATTTATGATGATTGTTTTGAATTAGTTGTACAAAACGTGTTATTTATGGTTATCTGTCTTTGTATATATAGATGTGACGTCTTTAGAAATTAAAACGGTAGGGACGACAAAATTCAGCCGCTTATGGGGTCAGTGTTTCGTATTCGCGTAATTTTTTGTACCAATGTTCGGAGCTGAAATTTTTATCCTCGAGTTGACAGTGGAAACACTATTCACTCCATGCAAAGTGCAGTCAATAAAGGTATTTTTACGACAGCAACCACTTGCGGTTCTCCAGTTATACTATCCTAGCCGCCAGATGAGAATGTTCCCGGTTTGTGTATAAATTTCTAATTGGTTACGTGATTAGTGATAGCAGTAAAACTGTCAATTTCGCACCAGTTCAGCTAAACCTAATTTCATTCCATAAATGATAGCTGACTGCTTAAGGCCAACTGCTAACTGCTAACTAGCAGGAAGTAGTAGGTAGTGGACAGTAAGCTATTGTTCACGGAATTACTTGAAACAATAAGCAGTAAACAGTTGGCAGTGAGCAGTAAGCTATCGTTTTTTAAATGAATTGAAACAATAAGCAGAAAGCAGTAAGCAGTAGGCCGTTGGCAGTAAGTAAGCTTTCGTCTATGGAGTGAATTGAAAGAGCAGCAAGCAGTAAATAGTAAGCAGTAGCCAGTAAACAGTAGGCTGTAATCAGTAAGCTATCGTTTATGGAATGAATTGAAACGATAAGCAGTAAGAAGTAAGCTATCGTTTATGGAGTGAATTGAAAAGTAAGCAGTAAGCAGTGGTCAGTAAGCAGTAGGCAGTTGGCAGTATGCAGTATGCAGCTGGTAGTAATCAGTAAGCATTAGGCAGTAAATTGCTGCCATACAAACTTTATAGAACGCACCTTGCACACTAAGCAGTAAACAGTAAGCAGTAGGCAGTAAGTAGGATGCAGTCGTTTATAGGATGAAAAGAGTAAGCAGTAAACAGTAAACAGTAGGCAGTAAGCAGGACGCTGTCGTCTATTGAATTCCATACGTAAGTCACTACACTACAGTCTTATTCCTTGGATGGTGCTAATAAAACAGAATTCATCCATGACAAAAGTCTGATAATTTCACTCCGTAAGAGTAGATAATCGTCTGTTATTCTCTTTTGATATAAATTATATAATTTTATTGCCAGTTTTGCTTTTTAGAATGAAACACTAGGCTAAGTTTAAAACGTGCACTGTTTTTAATGTCCAATCTCATCTGTGATATTTCTACTTGTAAGGCGAGAATTAAAATAATTAATTGTAGTTTTATTTAAAAAGCCTGGCTATTTCTGAATTTGAAATTAAAAAAAGAGAAAAGACATTTATAATTACGGTGTTAAATTGATTATAATGTTATATTGTAATTACAGAAATGACATAGCAGTTAATTAAATATTCTACAAATGTTAATCATACAATAATTAAGGACAGCTGACTTTAGAAATTTTCTTCTGTGTTATATGTCATTCTCACCATTCTTATCAACTTTTCGTTTTAAAAAAGACAAAATATGTTTTTCCAGGGCACCTGAGTGGCCCCCGAGTTCATCCCTTGTTTTTAGTGGATTGTCCATGTGTTCGTTAATTTGGTCATGGTTGTTCTTCCTTTTCAATCTATGGCTTTTGAATACACCTTAGTATCTTCTGGCTTTTTTTCATATCAATATCAGAATAAAACACCGTATGTGGAAGGCACAGCCTGAGACTAACATCCTCAGAAAGTACATTAAATTATACGTGAATCGTCTAGGTCAACAGCTGCAGGCTTAGATTTCTGGAAAAAATCTCAGACTTAATGAAGTTCTTTTTGTTTTTGTTTCGAGAAGTCAAAGCCTGAACTTATTTAGATGTAAAGTGAAACTGTTTCGACAGCTTTAATTCATTTTTCAACTGTTATGAGATACTAATATTTAATGTTAGATGGTAAATTATCAATTGTAAGTTTTCATAACTATTTAGAAAATTAATGAAGTAGGAAAAACAATTCACGCATATGAATAACAAATAACATCAAACTTCGTGCATGTTTACCGCATGATCCCCCTCCAACCATAGAAGTTGGTATGTTTCTTTCTCTGTTTGTACGACATTTATCGGATTATACCTGGTATTATTACCGTTATATGACTTTAAGATTTTGTCAAGTTAGATGCATTCTATTTAACATCCCTACGTTTACTTCTTTATATCATAAGTAGTTTTGTTGACAGTGACAGTCCCAGTAATTTTTATCAAATCTCTTATTTTTTAAGATAGAATTGTCAATGTTAGACAGGCGAAGGCATATTCGCGAAAAAAATCATCTGTGTGTTGCTTTGGTTCAGGATGTAGCCAGAAGAATTCGAGGTGTAACCATGGAGATTTAAGGGTGCAGTCTGTAGAATAGGTCTTGATCTAACACTAGAAAGAGTTTAACCGTAACCCCGGGAGAGTTCAGGTTGTATCAGAAGTGTTCAGATATATAGCTCCCGGAAGAGTTCAGACAGTAGTTCGGAAGTGTTTAGAGTGTAGCCCCAGAGGAGTTTAAGGTATAGCTCGGAAGAGTTCAGAGTGTAGCCCTCGAAAGTGTTCAAGGTGTGGCCCCGGGAGAGTTCAGGGTGCATCACAAAAAAATTCAGGGTGTAGAATAAAAGGTACGGCAAATGCCCCTTAAATGTCAAATTTTCAAGTATTGAAGCAAACTAGTACTGCAAAAATATTTATTAATATGCATAGTTTTCATCAGGGTTCACTTTTGGATACACTGTATGTAGACACAACCAACTACAAAAGTTATTTTAAATACCTCCGCCTACGTACATGTATACCACAGCAAAAATTGTTGTAACTAGTTAAAGTCATTACACGCAATAACTCAAATATTATCTAGAAGATTACCAAAGCGATGATCAGATCTCTAAAGTCAGAGGGACAATGCAATACCGAGACAACCGAAAATTGACAATGACATACATACGCACACATAACTTATAACAATCAATACAGCAAACATGTAAACAAATAAAAACAATAAATTTCAGAAGAAAAAAAGTAAGTTGACTACATTGTTGGATGTATTGTCTCCCCTGAAATGGCGGCCTCCAGGATTTTTTTCCACGACTAGAAAATTACTGAATATCCACGAAAATTAACAGTTGTGCGAACAAGAAATGTTATAAACGTTGCAAATATTGATTGATTTGATCTCATTTCAACATGTTTGGTGTTTTAATAGCCGATATTCGGTGACACACCGGTACATACCTGTGGATTTCGATTTGTTTACGTAATGATGACATGAAATAGACATACAGTATAATTGACAAGACTGAAGTCATGTAACGAGGGTATTGCCGAGTTGAAGACACTTATACTAGGTCTAGATACTAAGGTTAGCACTTTTTCTGATAGATTCAATAGAAACAAAGTTGACAAATATGGTTTCTGAAGTGAAGTTAGAGGTGGCAGAGGTAAAAGTTAGTCTGAAACTACAAATGATGAGGTCAGAGACTTGAGACGGGATCATGAAGAATTAGAAAGAGGTGTTCAAGCAATGGATTTACAATTGACTACTCTAGAGATGCAAAGATGGACTTGTCACGCAAAAGCCTCGAGGCAAAAGTTAGAGCTTTGCAAGAAAAACAAATATTTCTTGAGAAACACGAGAGAAAATATAGCACACTAATTTACGGTCTAGAGGAAACACCTGATGAAAATTTAATAGAGCGTTTATACGATTTTATGGTCAACGATCTCGATATTGATAAGAAAAGGGTAGAAAATATCCCAATTGCAAATGCGCATAGAGTCCCATCAAGAAGTAATCCAGATCGCCCTCCTCGTCCCAATCCCATTATTATCAGATTTTTGCACTATTCTGACAAACAGTTGGTGATGTCTAGGGGATACAAACTTGCAGACAAAAAACTGCGTTTGCCAGATGATCTCCAAGTAATCATGAAGGAAGCCCGGAATTACCTCCCTAATATTGCTTATAAGATCCGCAAAGAAGAAAAACTTTAGACGCGTATTAGAGTTGAGGGTATCGACCTTATATGAGAAACCCGTCTAAACGTAAGGGACCAATGGGTGAACCGAAAGAAATTCACTGTTGTCTAAAAAGTTATAATACTTTTTATATCCGTCTGTATTGAAACATACATGTATAACATGAACATATAATTATAACGATTACGTTAATTGTATCTGTTGGTACATTTTACATTTCCACTTTAAATATTTGTCTCTGAAAATCAATTTTTTTTCTTATATTTGTAGATCTATACATTTATGTACTTGTATATTGCATAGAGTAAGTAGACAATTTCAGTGACTGTGTTTTTTGGTATGTGCTTTATATGTGCTTTATGTTTTGCTTTGCCTTATGATAGCTTTTATTTTAGCTTTGTTAGTTAAACTGCTTTATTAATAAAATAAATAGAGTGTTGGTAGTTTTATTAGTTAACTTACTGAAATGAACTATAAACTGGAATTAAAAAGTTCCTATGTGCAGAAGTCTAATTTCAAGATGTTACAAAATTTCCGCTTGAAATATACACCGATTCTCGGTTTGTGTACTGTAGCTAAAAAAAAGAAAAGAAATGAAGAAAGAAAACTTTTTTTCTTCCCCCCTCCCCCTCAATTCACATGTACATTGTGCATATGAATTGGATTTTGGTGTTCAAGTTTGATCTTCCAGCACTCTTTATTTTTTTTTTTCAATGCAGTTTTTGGGGTTTTTTTGTTTGCTATATGGGAAAATTACTTTGTGCATGACCAATTCATATGCTTACTTTTTTTTCTGATCTAAGTTATTTTGTTTTGCTTGTTGTACGAATTATTTAATTACTGTGACCTCCTATTGGGATAATATACTTACAAAGATGAGTAGATTCACTTTGATAACTAAATATATATTTTTGTAAATATACACGCATACGGAAGCCCATTGGTGCCAAGTTTGCATGTTAAAATATTTTTTATTGCGAATAAACGCAAAGTTTTGCGAATAAACGCAATAAGGACACGTTATGCAGCCGCTGTTGTCAGTCTATTAAAACAAATGGTTCTTTCTACACATTTAATTTCTCTACTCTATATACCACTATTCCTCATGCTAAACTAGAATCCAGACTAACAGATCTGATTAAGCGGTGCTTTTTAAAGAAAAACGGAGAACGTAGATATCAGTATCACGTCATAGGTATAGATATCACTTACTTTGTCAAACGCCACTCAAAATCTAACAATAAATACAACGAAGACGAGATCATTAGAATGTTAAATTCTTTGATCCACAACATATTTTTCCAGTGCGGTGGACTAGTTTTTCAACAGACAATCGGTATCCCAGTGGGCACTAATTGTGCTCCTCTCCTTGCGATTTGTTTCTACACTCATATGAGGCAGACTTCCTTCATGGGCTACTCCAGAAAAAAGACAGAAAATTAGCTCAAA
>JAOXYI010174979.1:0-11359 GCA_028566495.1 Lithophaga antillarum | reverse complement strand
TTTGTGAACCAGATATTTTTCATAAATTAAAAAGTAGCCAATCTTCTCTTAAAAATAGCTTTTCAACTGTTTCTGTACCATTTAAACTAACATTGTTATAGTTGGATTAATTTTGTATGAGAAAAATGAAATGGATTTGATAATGACCAATATCTTTACTGCAAAGTATTTAATTTTGTATATCTATTTATTAACAATTTTTAATAATTTTAATAACAATAAATTAATTATGAAAGAGTAAAACTTGTCCAACACTGTTTCTGTGGCAAACAGGATACGAAGCAAAAACAGTATTTTCTCCATTTAAATAGACAGAGAATGACTCTTAAAAGACATAACTAAATGATTTTCCTATATTCTAATTTTTCCTATTTATTCCCATTAGTCAACGACTGGCACTTTGGCCTGGAATTTTATTTTATGAATGAATTCTGGTTCTTGACCAGTAGTCATTACATTATCACTTGCTTTCTTTGTGTATTTCAGATAATTTAAGAAATGTATTTACAATTCTGAAGAACGAAGCGACAACATTTACAAACACGGTGAAAAATGTTAATAGATACAAGTAGGTATACTCATAACCGAAAACCGCAAATATCAGTAATTTATATAACAACTTTTCAGTCCAAACAAAAGTTACACCGTCATCTGTGTTTAATTTAGTTTATAGATCTTTGAAAATCAAGATTCATGGTGCACTAACGGCCCTTGTAAAGTCAAATGACTAAAATGGATTTTAGGGCATGCTTATTACACAGTAGATGAGTTGAGAATTTTTACATACCTTCATTAGTAAAAACAATCATCTGTCATAATGATTATAAGATATAATAACTGAATACTTAGTTCCAGTTAGAATATTTTTTTCCGTGAATCATAGTTTTCCCTCCTTCGGGGAGAAAAAATTGTGTTTGTAGTATCCGTCCTTTGTTGTCCGTCTCAGAAGCTGAAACTCTTCCTACCGTTTAAATCAGAACTCTATTAAACGTTGCATGGTTTTAATCACAGTATGGAGATAAGCAAACTACTTTGATGATATGATTGGAAATATTCTTGAAGAAGCTAAGAAGCTAATTGTCTATTTTCTATTTTATCCTTTGGTTGAAAGATACATCGTTTTTGTGTCAAAAACTATCAAAATAGTTTTGGAATATGTAAATCTTAAGATTTGTTTTATTTCAGTCCACTTGCAGTTCGACATATAAATGACCAGTTAATGCTGTTTGAACGCGCTTTCTTAGATCCTCAGGGTCTTCCGGGTAGACCATATGCCAGGTAAACTTCAGATAAACTACAAGGAAATGATGTGACTGAAACACAAAAAATTAGCAGATCAAGCTTCAATACAATACTAAGTACCTATGTTACAACTCTATTTGCAATAGCAACGCTTTTTATAGTACTGAAGATTTTACATACGTATGTTACAACTCTATCTGCGATAACAACGCTTCCTGCAATAATAATTTTAAATAGCGTACACTAACTACAATAAAATGAATTGATGCAGATAACGTCGCTATGGTACATATTGGCACTAAATGAAATAATAAATTCTGAAAAATGAACACAACGGAAAAGCAGTACCTACACAATATTTAAACGTATATACTGTATTTTTACTGTCCTCTGTTGTTTATTGAAACAGATGTCACTAAATTTCTATATATAATTGCAAGTTCAGTTTAAGTCGAAAATACAGTGCAAATATTCAACCAGGTTTCTGAAATTATATGAGCTCAAAGGTGTTTCAGTTGATTGTTTGACGTTTTTCCCTTCAATAATTTTGATCTGCAAAGATCTTTAATAATAATATGTGCAATATTTTCTTAAACCTAAGCTTTTATTTTTTACTGAAACTGCAGCTAAGTAGTTGCATTTCGATTGTCATTCAACAAAACAAACAAAAAGAAAAAAAATACTGCAATTTTGTATATAACGATTGTCCACCAGTACACAAACAGTGAGTGTGGATAATATCGAACCAAACCATTTTATTTGGATCTATTGTTTTTCTACTGAAATAGATAAAAGAGAACCTGCATAGTATTCCACTGACAACTGTTGTGCAAAATAGACATATCAACAATATCTACCTTCGATATGTTAAATATATGATATTTTCTCTTATATATATGTGAGTCTGCACCATTCGTAGAGTAAAAAATTCGCAGTTTTGTTTTTGCATGAAAGTTGCGAGCGTAAACCTTAAGATGAGTTGGTTTAAACGGTATTGGACACTCGTTGGTCGTTGTTATATTTGCTGAAGACGGTCGCTTATTAAATGTAGCAGTCCATATGTAGACTAATGACCTTTCCTTCTATTCATATTTTTTTTATTTCCTTAACAAGAGACGAATTTCTAATATTTTTTAAATTTTCGCCAGAACAGGTGGTCGCTAAGGAAAACCTACATCATATCGTTTCATATATGAATTTGAAGAAACGAATTAAATACTACTCGTAGCTGTACATAAATTAAAGAAACTACGTTTCATACTCACGCACAACAGCAAAGAAAATTGCTGACCAAGACATTTTGCAAGAAGTACAAGGCCAAATTATTAAAGATCTTGGTATATCAAAATTATTGAAGGAAAAAGCGTCAAACTATTCAATCACACACTTTTCAGATCATATAATTTCAGAAACCTAATTGAATATCTGCATGGTACTTCCGGCTTAAACTGAGCTTCCAATTATATATTCAATGACATTCTGTTTGAAGAAACCAAATTGTTCTGTAGTGTTTATTTTCGATATTTATTATTGCATTTAGTATCAATATGTACCATAGCGAATCTATCTGCAACAATTTGTTTTATTGTAAGCTATTTGCAATATAATTGCAGATAGTACTGTTATTGCAAAGAGTCGTAACAAACGTTTAGCATAAATCATGTTGAAAATCTTTGGAATCTGGCAATAACCTTTTCTTACGTACATTGTCTCTGGAATAAGCTTAGTCACGGTACAGAAAATTTTCTGTGAGCATTGGTTGTATATATGTAAAGTACGTTTCACCGAACAGAGTCTCTAGCGTTTCGTTCATCTTAAAAAATATCTGAGGTGTACGTGATGTAAAATTATTGAAAATATTATTGTGAAAACATTGTGGCAGCTTTTATATATTCTCAATTTTTCGCAGTATTTTCCGTTTTTGCTCCACTCATCAGGAAAACAGATGAACTTAAGTTTTTTCTATTGTAGCCGATTTTATTCATGAAGTTAATGGTTTTCAGAAATTCTGAAATCTAATCATTTATTTTATTTTCAAATAATTATATTAATATAACGCATAAGATTTTTTTTGTCAACAAGACTGTACATCGTGAGAAACTGGATATTTCACGCTTATCGAGAACTTTGATTTTACCCCCAGAATGTCAAATTCTATATGAGCATAGGCTAAACGGTAAAATACTAAGATTTCTATCATGAATTTCAGTTGCTGTAGATATAGTTAAATCACTTCTTTTTTTAATTTAGTTTCTTCTTTTGTTATCTTTTTTCGAAAATACTTGACAAAAGGCGAGAGACTCGGTTTACAATTACGGGCTTTTTATTGAATACTTACAAGAATCGACTATTTATCCTTGCGCATAGATATTTTTATTATGAAGGTATCAAGCAGAGATAGCCCAACTAAATCATTTAATATATAATTTCACGAAATAAAGTATTTAAATGATTTTAAAAGACTTCAATACCAATCAGTTTCTTTTTTATAACAAAAATATACATATTATGCCTTCTCTTAATAAAAAGCAATGTTTGAAACATCGTTCATTTAAACAAATACGAGCAAAACGTAGTTTTTCAGAGATAAATTGTGAAATAAATACAGACGACTGAAGATGACATTCATGTTTTTGGAACCTGCAGTCTTTCTTCTAACTCAAATAAAACTTTCTCATCTAAGTTATTTATAAATATTTTATAAATTGTAAAATTCCAGATCCAAGTGTACCTGTTTTCCCGGGCAAATTTTCATCTTAAATCATGCCCCTACTTTAGTGTGTTGTTTTGCACAAAATACAGAATAATTTCTATATATTGTAATAACATTAATGGTTTTAATCATACTGCTGACATGTTATCGGAAAATTTTTCGCATTTGAAGTAACAGTTTATTGATCATATAAAAGCACTCGTAATCATGTAAGTGATCACATTTATTAATGGCGCCTATCGAGATGAGGATTTAATTTTGCACACAACACCGAGGGTGTCTTCCCTCCTATGGGTATCAAGTGTAAGAAAAAGACATCAGTTTTTCCCATTCTATGTTTTTTTAACATAAGGAAATAAGAAAAACCTATGGCGTTTACAGTCCCTTCCCAGTCTACTTGTATATTTTAGTTACCTTTGTCAGCTGGAAAGACATCATATTTATCATGAAAATAGAACTCTTACCATAAGCTTCATGGCTCTAACAAATTTAAGCTTAAGAACTCATAACCCTCTGATGTGTTTATTCATTGAAAGCGGACTTTTGAATAATATTTCAGAGTAAGTGTGTTGCTTTTCATAATCGTTTTTATTCATTCATACACAATAGCGTTGGGTTGCCGTGTAAAAATTTTTAAATTCACTTTAAACATATTTATTCTCGCTTCATTATATACATATATATATATAATTCATGATATTTTTATTTTCTATTGCCACACACATTCACCATTTTGTGTGAAATTCTATGATTTTATGTAATTTTTAAGTTGAACAGATGGGATTATTATTTATTTTATTTAATTAATTAATTTTCTTTCGTCTTTTAGACATGTTTTGTTTGCTGAGAGTAGTGTTAACACATATGCTGGAAGCAGTTTTCCTGGATTAGTTGATTCACTATTTGAAATAGACAAAGATTCGGATCAAGTAGGTCGTTGGAAAGTGGTGGAGAAACATTTTTCTGTTATTTTATTTACGATTGAATCGGCCGCTTCAACATTAAGAGATGTTACAAAATTTATGCCAGATTTTGTGAAAAGTAAATAAGTAACCAAACTGAATTAAGTATATGAAAAATATATTTTGTAGATACCATACCTTACCACCAAAGTAGCATTCGTAATTTACATAAACTGATTTTAAATTAAAAACGATTTTTATAAATTTAATACTTTTTTTAGTAATGGTCACTTTCTGGATGTTTTTGTGTACAGTGATGCAAATATAGTCTTTAAAAGAGGCATATCTCTCCGTGTCTCTTCATAATTTCATCTGTAAATTCGCATTAGTAAAATTAAGTTACATTAACCATAAAGGAAAAGAAGGACTGGCGTATTATGGAGAGATAGGACATATTAATTCTTTCAGTAAACTTAACTTCATTTCTTATACTAAGAAACTGGGTATTTCAGTAAATCAGTGAATTTTGCAGTCTTTGTTATTGGTAATCTACATGATGAATGAATCTGTGAGACGAGGCAGTCTGAACATATCCTTTGTGTATACGTATTTTATTGTCTGTACAATATGTATGTTTATGAGATGCTTTTTCAGTAGTTAACTGGGTTTTCCAACGGTTTCTGGAATGGCGATGTCTGTCGGAAGGGCGGGCGGGCGTCCTCCTAATGTTAACTTTTTGAGGTAACCTGTATCTCAGCAACCGATCTATATATCTTGATGAAACTTAAAATTTATTTCACTTATCATTAGAAACTAAGATTCGCTACTTTTCAAAATTCTTCGATATCAAATATGGCCGCTAAGACTTAGAACAGACATGTCTGCCAATATTGCATTAACCTTCTGACTGAGCGTAACCTGTATCGCTGCAACCGTGCAACATATCATAGTGGAACTTGAGGATTATTTTACTTATAATTTAATATTAAAATTTGCAGACTTTTAAAATTCTACGATATCAAATATGGCCGCCACGACTTAGAACAAACATGGCTGTCAATATTGTGTTAACCCTCTGAGCGTAACCTGTATCTCAGCAACCGCGCAACTTATCACAATGAAACTTTAAGATTATTTTGCTTATAATTAAATATTAAGATTTGCAACTTTTCAAAACTCTACGATATCAAATATGGCCGCCAGGACTTGGAACAAACATGGCTGCCAACACTGCGTTAACTTTCTTGGGTAACCTGTATGTCAGCAACTGCACGACATATCTCAATGCAACTTGAAGATTTTTTTACTTATCATAAAATACTAAGATTTGAAACAGTTCAAAATCCTGTGATATCAAATGTGGTTGACAGGACTCGGAACAAACATGCCTGCCAACATTGCGTTAACCTTCTTAATGTAACCTTTATCTCAGCAACTGCTCAACAAATCTTAATGAAACGTGAGGATTATTTTACTTATAATTAAATACTTTGATTCCTAACTTCCAAAACTTTACGATATCAAATATGGCCGCCAGGACTTTGAACAGACATGGCTACCAATACTCCGTCAACTTTCTGGGGTAGCCTGTATCTCATCAACCGCTCAAGACATCTTAATCTTGACGATAATTATACTCATCATAAAATACTGAAATTCCTAAACGTTCCAATTTCTACAGTATCAAATATTTACTTTCCATAAAATACAAAGATTCTCAACTTTTCAAAGTTCTACTTTGTCAGTATGATCACCAGGACATAGACTACATCGCTACCAATATACGATTTAATTTGTGTGCTGATGCTACCAAACAGGAAACCCCGGTTTGCTGTCTTTCAGACAGCTCAATTTTTTTATTAATAATAAAACTGCCTAAAAATAACATTTTTTATGTAAATATTTGTAGTCTTTGGGTAATTGAAGTATTTTCACAAAAACACGTTTAACCAGATAAACAAATACTTCCCTAATTATTATAAAAATATTATTGCTTAATTATTTTAAAGAAAAACCAAAGCTATTGTAAAGGTTGAAAGCTTTTATCAATTTGCAATGTTAACTTATAAAAATGATCATGACTTTTTAATCAGAAAAATTGCTCCATGTTTTTTATATAATTTTAACAGTCCCATTTATTCTGAATATGATCATATTAATTTCTATGTTTCGTCATATGTTCATTCTGTTATGTTTCATATATATATATACGTCTGAAAATCACCCCAACAATGTTAAAATTAGATTAAAACTTGTGAAAACAAGAGAAAAATAACATGTTCACACGCTAATACACATGTGGTTAGATCGCTACTATTCATCCCATGCGTAACCACCGTTCAATGAAACCTTATTTTTTATAAGGCGTAGTTGGCCGAGTGGTCATAGTGGTTGGTCGTATTGCTAGGCGTTCAATGCCGAAATGTCGCAGAGGTGTGAGTTCAAATCCCGCTTAGGGAAGAACAAAAATTTGTCAGCACAAAATCTAATTCTAAACACTGTTGGGTTAATTTTCAGACGTATATAAATATTTAATGGTAGATCTTGTATAGCGGATGCGTCCGCGATCCAGTGAATTCGATATGCTGTAAAGTTGTCACGTATTTAGATATGTTATGTAAAGTATCATCATGTTTTATAATGTGTTTGAGTGTATTGCAATCTAACCTTCAAATAAGGTCAGAAGTTCCTCTGTGAAGACTCGGACAAGACATACTTGCTTAACTTTTTAAATACTGAAAGGTTCTGGTGAATTTCGACTCCAGCTACTAAAGTGATTCTGTATTGGAATACATTAGATACATAAAAGTGCCATTTTCATACTAACATTTTAACATACTTAAAAACAGATTTATTTACTCAATTTAAACAGTATCAAATTCAGCACATGGTTACTTTTAAATGCAAAGTTTATTCGGACGTTTTTGTAATTGATTGATTGATTGATTGATTGAATAGGTTTTTGTTGCCACTTTCAGCTATTTTTCAGCTATATCGTGGCGTCTAATTTTTACTGGGTGAGGAAACCGGAGTATCCGAGTGAGAACCCCCGACCTTCGGCGGGAAAACTGGCAATCCTTGTTAGTTAAGGTTGGTGTCAAGCAGACCTCGCTCTGGGCGAGACTCGAATTCACAACCTAAGTGTTGACAAGCCGGTGATCAATAGTTGAAATGACTAACTACATAGACTACTGGGTCATAGAGGTCCCCAACGTTTTTTGTAACTTGCAACGTTTGTAACGTCAAAACGGTTTGTGGTCTATTCATTTATAGGGGTAAGGTCTGTAGTGATATCTGTCATAGTATACATGGAGGAAAAATATATAGAAATATATGTGCTAGTATAATCTGAAACATTAAGTCATTCTTCAGCATTTTGCTTGATTTGTATCTTAACTGTCTGTTTTTAACAGACTGTGCAAAGTTCCAGTATTTTAAAAATATAATCAGAAATCTTTGTACGGTCATAGTTGGCGTCAAGATTGTCTTTTCAAAAGGGAAGATATGGTAAATTAATATATAGATTTTTAAATGACGCTCTAGTCAAAACTCATTAGAGTCATTCACCTATTTAGTGCTTTTTCAGCTTAAATTTTCTGTGCAATTGATTTTTAATTCAATTTTGACACTACCATGTGCGAAAGTTAAGTTCAAGAATCATGTATGTTATTCCCGAGAATACAAAATCTTAGTATTTGCCAGTCAAAATATCAATTTTTCAGAGAAAGAAAAGTCACGAGGTATATTAAAACCGAAGTGCAGGGGATATAAGTGTGTACGTTCACCCTTTGTTCAGTTTATTTATAAAATTCTCAATTATAACAATTTTAGTCTACGGTCCAGCTGCACAACTGTAATTGTCCCACTTACTCAAGTGTCTCAGTTGCCCAATATTCCCCTGAAGTTCAAACAAACAAAATCTGATGTCATAGCCGATTTTATTTGTGTATGATTTTTCGATGTGTTTTTAATTCAGACAAAAATCAACATAAAATCTGGTTAAGATTTATAACACAGAGAAGAATACTACTGTATTTTATTTTAGAATTATTACATTCTTACACGTTCCAGAACGGATTCCCACATTTAGTTGTTATACACCGTCCAACACTAGTATGTCGCATGACGGCCATATGTAATGTCGGACCGACACAAAAAGAGGAAACTTTACCCAGAGAACCATCCATAGATCATTCTGCAGAAATTCAGTTCAATTGGCACAATGATTTTAGACGAGAAAAATTTGGTAATTCATTCAGTCAGAACCATTAGAATACATGGCGGCACATTGATGTTGGATGAATGAGGAATATTGTAAGAGAACCACTAATAGATAGTTTCTCCAAAGTTACGGTTCAGTTCTGCCCAGCGGGTTCAAATACGGTGATTTTTCCGTATGGCGGCCATATTTAATGATATCCAATAGAATTTTTGCATAGTTGGCATAAAGTTAGCTTTTTGTATGCAGATTACTTTAAAATCAAAAAATGTATGTGTGTTTTCATACTTGTTTTTGAGATATTATGGGATATAAAAGATGCAACATATTTTCCTAGATTCTGATGGATTGTATAGGGAAATTCCATGGAGATGACTTATATTTGTTGAAACAAAATATCAGCAAGCAAAAGATAAATTAACAGAAATTTGCTTAAATGATATGTTTTCAGTTAAGAAAAGGAAAATAATATTTCTAAGGATGCCTAGATGTGCATGAAGACTTTTGTTTCCATTCGACCAGTTCAAGATGCTGTTGGAAACAAAAAAATGTAATTTTTTGAAAATTTTTAGTTTTCTTATCCAAACTTTACAAAATTTACAAGAATGTTATTTAGGGAGTGTAGAAAAGTTTTAAGATTTTGAAGTTGTCAAAATGGCTGCTGGTACTATGGTAACAAGGAAATTGAGTTAAACAAGGGGTACTGTGAGCATAGCTCACAAACTTATACCCCCCGCGCCCCACTAAATTTATTTATTGCAAAATGAATAGGTACTGAGGTACTGATTTAAAAGATTTCAAATCCTAAAATATATTGCACAAAACTATACTGCATTCTTTAAAATGTGTCGTAGTGTAATGGAATTCCACATAATGGTCAAGGAAGAGTACTGGATACAGTATTGGACCCCTTTACCCTGTACATGTTTTCATGAGAGTTTTGGTTATGGAAAAAATAAACATATGGTACATAACTACACCTCATAATGAAGAATGTGCTGCAGTTTTGTGAAATTCCATGTTGGGTTAAGGAGTAGTGGATACAATATGGGACCCCTCTCAACCAAAGCGTAAGTACCTGTAAAATGGCTGTTTCTGGAAAATCTTCAATAATAAGAAAAATTAAATATATGGTGCACAACTACACCTCATACTGAAGAATGTGTTAAGTTTTTGGAAATTCCATATAGTGGTTAAGGAGAAGTAGTGGATACAATATAGGACCCCCCTCACCTAGAGCCCAAGTACATGTACAATGGCTATTTTCTGAACAAATTTGAATTTTGACAAAAATTAAAAATATGATGCACAACTACACTTCATACTGAAGAAAGTGTTAAAGCTTCATGAAATTCCATGAATTGGTTAAGGAGGAGTAGTGGATAGAATATGGGACCCCCTTCACCTAGAGCCTAAGTACATGTACAATGGCTATTGAATAAATGGTGCACAACTACACTTCATATTGAAGAATGTGTTAAAGTTTCATGAAATTCCCTGAACTGGTTAAGGAGGAGTAGTGGATACAATGTGGGACCCCCTCACCAAGAGCCTAAGTACATATAAATGGCTATTTTCTAGACAAATTTGAATTTTGACAAAAATTAAACATATGGCACACAACTACACTTCATACTGAAGAATGCATTAAAGTTTCATGAAATTCCATGCAGTGGTTGAGGAGGGGTAGTGGATACAAATAAATGGTTATGGACAGACGGACTGACTGACTGACTGACAGACAGACGGAAGCAATGAACTCTATATACCTCCCGCTATCGTGGGGGATATAATAATCATCAAATTTGATGTTGTATCAGAGGTTTTGTCTTTTGACCACTATTATTTCTGAAATAAGTAGCCAAAAAAGGCTAGTTTTCTTAGTTTATTAAAAGAAAGGTTATAATGTATCATATTATTTGTAATAAACAGTGAAAGTGAATGGTAAGGAATATGCAAGGTTGTTGAAGAAATAATTTATGAAACTCCTTGATTTGTTGGAAATTTTAATATGAATTAGCCTTGTACTTGTAAAATTTTTACCTTAAGCTCTGCTTTACTCCTTGGATAAAAAGCCTACCTGTCAACTAAGTAAAATTTACAACAAAAGACTTCCATTAGTTATTATCCTCTCACAAATGAAGTTGCGATGGGAATATAACAACAGGATTGTCCATCCGTGTGTCCGTCCATCCGTAACATCTTTTGAGGGATCTTAACCAAACTTGGTATACAGTTAGTACATAGGAAGGTCTAGAAGCCTATTGATTTTCAAGGTCATAG
>JAOXYI010174868.1:0-11361 GCA_028566495.1 Lithophaga antillarum | reverse complement strand
AAGATAGCCATCAGTCTACATGAAAAGCATTAATTCCACTTCTATTTGATAATCTGCGTTACATGCAATTTAAAGTGGTCATTATTCTTGAATTTAATATTCTATGAAGCAGACAGATCAATTTAAATGCATTATTTCTTTTTACGAATTCCTAGGAAGCAAGAGTACCGTTTCTTTAGTTTAAGCATTTGAGTCAATGGGAATCAATGCTACTATTCCTAATTATTGATTACTATGTCAAAACGGAAGATAAACCATTATTATTGTACCACAGAACAGCATGTCTACGCAATATCCCTTTTGAATTAAATATTTGCTGCAAAATCTAAAAATTCGAAATCACTATTAATTCAGGTTTCTTCGCTAAAATTTTACTTTAAGTGAAGTCAGAGGTAACTTACACCGTTTTAGCTGACGTTTATTATACTTTTTATAAAATAATGATGCATTTTACAAGGTAGATATTTATTTATTTTGAATTCAGATCAGTTATAATGAAATTTAGTCCTTTTTACCGATAGGTACAAGGTATTTTGTCTATTTTAAAGAGTTTTATAAGGTGCTTGACTACAAATATGACGTTTTACCATCACTGTTCTATCAGTCTAAAGATTTAAAACAATTCATGAATTACAAATCATATAATAATGAAGTTCTTCGGTGAAATATAAAAGTTGTGTGTTAGCAGAAATTCTGCAAAATTGAAAATTCCCCATTTTATGAGGACTTCTAAAAGCAAATGCACGTAAAAATCATCTACTTTATCCATATACGGTTTCCATGTCATAAAAAAAGAAAAAGTACACCATCTCGATACGTTTCGGAATTTTGATACTAGAAATTAGCAGTTAAAATTGAGAATTTCTGACATTATTTTATGGGATATGGGTAATTTATATGTCTTGTTAGTCAAATCAAAGTATGTTTTGATTATGGGTTTGAGTTTTTATTATTGCAGTAGCATAGTGTAATGAAGTAAAATGAAGTTGAGGATGCTTGATTGTGTAATTTTGCAGTTCTGGGATCGTAAATGTCAAAGAATGGCAAATTCAACAATAACGAAAATCCCCCATTTTTCAAGGATTTTCGCCTCTTAATGTCACATATGATAATAAACTGGTATGGTGTTATTTTTACGAATTTCATTACTGTAGTGTAGAACACAAAGGTAATTAGCAAAACTATGTGTTTCAACATTCATTTACAAGTGTTTAGGATAAAATTTCACATTTTCAACAATTCATCTAGGGGTAGGGGTAATATTTTTACAATACACTTGCTACTGTGATCTTCAAATATTAATTATTTGTACTCATTGTAACCGCAGAGGACTAGGGCATATAACCATACCAAGTTTGAGCATTTGTGTGCTTCAGCATAAGTGAATCCAATCGGAAAGCATCACTGCTGAAGAAAAATCGGAAATCTATTAAATCTTACGCCTGTTTTCTTCAAACGAGGATTTAAATGACTTTGGTGTAATTGCCAGAAGACAAACAACCAAAATTATACTTCATATATGACAAACTTCAAAAATATATAGGTCTCCAAAATTCCGCTGGGGGGGGGAACAGTTTTTCACATACTGGCCCACGGACTATATATGTCTGCTTATAATTTGCTAAAGAAAAGTACATGAATGTAGACATGTCTAAAAATTTCAGCATACGAAAAGTTAGAACTGGTTTACTAAACTACCTAACAATAACCTGAGCATATATATTATTAGAAACGAAATTATCCACAATTTCTGAATATGTTTGCAGTCATCTCTATTTATAGTGCGTTATGGGGAAAACGTTAAAGGGTATACCTCCAAATCAATATTTAGACACTACGGGTTTCAAAACAATCTGTCAAAACTGTTCTTCCAATTTCCATATAACGGGAAACAACTATGTATACCTTCCTTCAAACACTAATTTTGTAGGAGTTGTCTAACCTAGAATAGCAAATCATAACTGAATTGGACATTTTGTTTACAATTTTCATATATCAATGTTGTTTTTCGTTTTTTCCTCAGTATTTTTTTCTTCCTTTTTCTTTGCAATTAATTAATTATCAAATGATAGCTCCCATGTATCATAATATATATTTGGTTACAGCTAAGGAAATAATTTAATTGAAAGTCTGTTCTCATTCGATGAAATAATTTTTTTACATTTATTTTGTTCTTTCAAGTTTCATGTGATACCATTACTTATCGTTAGTTAATCTGTCTACAGAGGAGTAGTTTAAGACAAAAATTAATATAAAAAGCAAAAATATGTAGTAAATTATTATAACCCAAAGCAAAGAACAACATATAACAAGGAAAATTCTGATTAACTATATGGGTTTACTGTTATAATAACAATTTTAACCACAGCATTCCCGAAATAATTAAAGGTTCACATAGTGTGTCTGTTGTGTTAACTTAACCTTATGATTTTATATTTTTCTACCCTTTATGGTCCTTAAATGGGTCCCGACCCTCAAATTAAAATTCCAAAACCTTACTGCGCATTGTAGATTATAACCAACAATTCCAAACCCAAATGAAATATCAAAAACATGGGGTACAAGTTTGCGTTACAAGCTATTTTTTCTTCGGACCTCTTAATAGGCCCTGACCTTAAAATTCAAATAACAATACAAGAACGTCTGACAGACGAACAGACATAATAGACAAATTAACAAAATTTATAGATTGAACTCTCGCGCTCCTATTTTTTTTTTTTTTTTTTCAGTTTATCGAATTCCTATACTCTGACATTTTGGTTCTTTCGTTCTAAAAGACTCTCCCATCCCTTTCCGGTCTCGTTTATTTCTGTTGAGTTATGGCAATCAACCATGTAGTTAGTTTTGAAAGGACAGGTTGCGATAAGGTACAACTTTGAACCCCCACTAGCGTTTTTGCTGAAAGTAAAGTTTTATATGCATGCCTGTACTTTATAATAGGTGACTATTCTACTTTTTATATCACGTCGAAGCTGCAGAGGTTAATGGTGATAAGTATCCAATAAAAGTTTTAGCATAACATCTGTAGGGAATAGTCGCTACCTACGTTTATATTATCGGTGAATTACCTATAACGCTCATATGGTACCAAAAAAGTATTTTTACTAGAAATCAAATAAATAATTAGATCCTGTTGGTACCTCATATTTTAGTTAATATTATTGGTATTATTCATCACTATTAAATGTGGTTTTACTTTGTCTGCTTTCAATATGTTCAAAATAAGAGTAGGATTTCAACAAATCAATTTAAACAATTGCAAGCAGTTATACAATCACAGAATGTTAAATTTAAAAAGAATTATACTAAAGTTAGCCCGAACTCATGAGTCCAAAGAAATGACAGATCTAATTGTACAATAGCTGAGACTGCATGAACTCCAAAATGGAGTGAGATCAGGTGCTTCACAGTGTAAGAGTCTCCTGTTATGCATGCATCACCCGTCATGCAACCCCCAAAATCATGTCTGATAGCAAAGGTTACAAAAAGGTTCGGAACACATTCGGTAGTTAATACAAATGGATAACGAAAATACATCTGCAGCTAGTTGAGATTCTGAAATGTTATACCGATCGACCAGCTCGTCAGGACGACAGTTATAATTTCAAGTAGTCATTATTCTTGAATTTACCATTCTCTGAAACAGGCGGATCAATTCAAATTAACAATTTCACAGGAAGCAAGGGTGTCGTTTCTTTAGTTTAAGCATTTGAGCCAAGTGAAATTAATGCTACCATTCCTGATTATCGATTACTATGTCAAAAATTGAAAATAAACCGTAATTATTGCACCACATTACAGCATCCCTGCACATTATCGCTTTTGAGTTAAATATTTGCTGTAAAATCTAAACATCCGAAATTATTAATTTTTGTTTCTTCGCTGAAATTTTAGTTTTACTTGAAATCAGAGGTAAATTATACTGTTTTAGTTGACGTTTATTGGTATGTGATATAAAATAATTGTGTATTTTACCAGATAGATATCTATTTATTTTGACTTCAGATCTATTATAACAATATTTGGTCCTTTTCCCCGTTGGGTATAAGGTATTTTGTCTGTTTTAAGAGATTTATAAGGTGACAGACTACAAATGTGACCTTTTACCATCACTGTTATATCAATCCGAAAATCTAAAACAAATCATTGATTATGAATCATATAATAAAACAGTTCTTAGGTGAAATGTAACAGTTGTGTTTTAGAAGCAGAAATTCTGCAAAATTGAAAATCCCCCATTTTATGAGGACTTGTAAAATCATATGCTTTCTATGCATAAATCAGCTATTTTATCTATATACGGTACTCCATGTTATAAAAAGAAAAAGTACACCATCTTGATACGTTTTGGAATTTTGATACGAGAAATTAGCAGTTAAAATTGAGAATTTCTGACATTTTTTCTGGGTATGGGTAATTTATATGTCTTGTTAGCCGTTCAAAGCATGTTTTGATTATGGGCTTGAGTTTTTATTATTGCAGTAGCATAGTGTATCAAAGTAAAATCAAGTTTAGGATGCTTGGTAGTGTAATTTTGGAGTTCTGGAATCGTTAATGTCAAAGAAAGGTAAATTCAACAATAACAAAAATCCCCCATTTTTCAAGGATTATTGCCTCTACATGTCACATATGATAAATAACAGGTGTTATTTTTACGGATTTCATTACTGTACTGTAGATCACAAAGGTAATTAGCAGAACTATTTGTTTCAACATTCATTTACAAACGTTTAGCATAAAATTTCACATTTTCAACAATTCATCTAAGGGAGGGGTAATATTTTTGGAATAAACTTGATACTGTGATCTTCAAATATTAATTATTTATACTCATTGTTACCGCAGAGGACCAGGCTATTTAACTATACCAAGTTTGAGCATTTGTGTATGTCAGCATAAGCAAATGCGATTGAAAAGCATCACTTCTGAAGAAAAATCGAAAATCTATGAAATCTTACCCCCGTTTTCTTCAAATGAGGATTTATATGACTTTGTTGTAATTACCAGAAAACAAACAGCCAAAATTATACTTTATATATGACAATCTTTCAAAATACATAGGTCTCGAAAATTCTGCTGGGGGGACAGGTTTTCACATACTGGCCCACGGACTATATATCCTGCTGTGCCAGCCATCTTGGATTTAGGATCTGCCAAAAAAAAACCAAACTTTGTACAGGATCATCCAAGGAACATTTTTGTAAAGGATCATTTTCATTGACATACATTGTGGTTTCTGAGAAAAAGATCTTTAAAGGTATTTCCCATAGGGTCCAATGTTAAACTTTGCCATCTTGGATCACTCACACCATAAAACAATTCCATCAGCTGTGTAGTTTCTGACAAGATCTTTGAAATTTTAGCCAATCATAACACATTTTTTGCCCTGGCCACCATGTTGAATTTCTGATGGAACCAAAAACATACTTTTTATAGAGGACCTCCTCATGCACATTCCTGCAAAGTTTGGTTCCATTTGGCTTAGTGGTTTCTGGGGAGAAGATTGAAATGCAAAAGGCTAACAACGACGACGGACGACGACGACGAACGCCAAGTGATGGCAATAGCTCACATGACCCTTCGGGTCAGGTGAGCTAAAAAGGAAAACAAATAACGGAAACTCTAACGGAAAAAATACTATTTATATTAAATTTACATTTGTTGTTCAAATTGTTCGTAACTTAGTTTCTTTGATTCGTTGTAATTTTTTTAAGTCTTTTCAAGCTATCCCAATGTAAAATCTTTGGACTTGTTATAAAATTAATCAAATTAATGTATTCGTACTTTAAAATCAAAGGTCACACAACATCTTTTATCAAATATTTTTAAAATCAATATTCTTGCACGACAGTTAAGTTCATATCTAATTTAAAAAGTTTAAACAGTTAAATTAACGTCTAATTTAAAAAGTTTCCTTTTTAATTTACTTATCCTCAAATTTTAAACTCGTCCAAGGTTCGGTGACTGAAGGGTTTAGTGATCCGTGCACATTTAAGACTTCTCTGCTTAGTTCGTTAAGAGTCGTAGAGCCTAATAAGCTACCTTGCCCAACAGCCTATATACCTTTTTCGCAGAACCATAGTTCTCTCGCCCCAAGGGCCCATCCAGATTATTAGTCGGTTTCATTTGATCACCAAGTTAGCTTGTCCCGATACTGCAGAAATATTTCTGAAAGAGAGCGAAACAGTTTACCCCATTTTAAATCCATGTATTTTATTGGTCATACTTACATTTACAGATTACAAGCATGTCACATCGAAGATAATTCACAATCTGATTAAAATACAGATCCTATGTCCACGTCCCGCACAAGGATCTGATGACGTTCCATTAAGGGTCACGTTCAGATGACCTTTATTTATCAAATCTCAGCTTACAAGATTTTGAAAGTAAATTTCACCATTTTAATTTTATTCGATCCATTTGCTGGACATAGAACTCATTTTCCGGAAACAAAAGAATTGCATTATCCGGAAACATGTACCTACCTTGATTCTTTGAATAGAACCGACTCGGAGCGAAGAAAATTTTACTTCTGTTGGAAAAAATTATTTCAATAAATCTCGGTATGTACTTCATATCGGTTAATGTTTCCACAAAACCTGAAAGGTTTAGATGAAAAAATTTCCGTGCTAAAGCGCACTACATAGACTAAAATTTCTTAGATATTTTCCTAGATTTCAAAGTAACAGATCTTATGATTGGTTAATCGAAATTTATTATCGGAGGTTATCTGAACGTGACTCTTAATGGGACGATATCAGATCCTTGCGAGCGAAGCGTGGACACAGAATCTGTATTTTAATCAGATTCACATCTGGAATTAGGCGAATACAAAAACGAAGTTATGCTCCGTTCAAACCTTATGTACTTAAGCTTATGAGTTACCCGGTTAAGGAATTTTCTCTGAACACTCCATGTTTGTACAACAAATAAAACAACTTTAACAGCTAAAACATTTTACCAATTTTCAAAAAGCCCAATTTGGACATTCAAAAATATATTTAACACTTAGCTTACTATTAGAATGAAATGCCTACTTAACAACCATATATTATTTTTTCTTAGTGACCAAAAAATTTCACTTTAAGCAATCTTAATTCCACGTGCATTGAATGCCTAATGCAATGATAGTGTAACAGTCTGCATTCCTTAACTCCACTTTTACACTTAACGAATATTTAAAATAAAATTTATTAGTATAGAAGAAGAGTTTATTTGCAAGCTTTGTCACTCAGCACATAAATTTTAAGTATAGTGACTTCACCGTTTAAGCTAAATACATAATTTTTATCCCATCCGGTGATACTACGCAGAACTACTATGTAGAGTAAGACTTCAAACGAACAAGGCGTTGCTCAATGTCTGTTACTGTTTTTCATTGGTAGTGTGTAACAGGGGTAAAGATCCTCACTTACCCTTCCTGATCATTTTCCAGTACTTATGCATTTTTCAGAACTTTCGGAGTCCCTCAATTACGCGAGGTTTTACCCACCATTGCTTGTTTAAACTAGACGTATTCAACATTTTTGTAGGTTCAAATTTATTGTTGATGATTAGGATCAAATGTTAGACAAACAATTCCATTTTTAGAAGATCATTATTCTCCGAGATTTAATTTTATGTAAGAATACTAGCAATATACCTGATCAGAGTAGTTTCAATACTGCCCATTTTCTGTGTACAATGTCACAAATGTAGGGCAGATCAGTAGATTTCAACAAATCAAACAGCTGTAATTTTCATTTCGTTTCATTTTTTTTTGTGATCATAAAGAGGCACGAAATGCAATGCAAAAATGCCACGTTCAACATTTCTTTGTGAAATAAAAATGATAATTTCATCAATTTTATTTTCACTCCAGTGACGTCATAATGCTTGTTTTTCAAGAACGTCACAATCGCTAAATTCTAACGCGCCTGGCAACAGAAACAAGTACGTTTAATTTCAAAGAATTTTACGTAAATGAGTCAACATCAACGTCGAAAAGTGTCTATATAATAAACAGTATAACCAATCAGTCTTTCCAATTATCAAAAATATACTACTCATGACCGAACAACATTTTATCTCACTCATGCGTTACGCATATTCGTGAGTTAATGCGTTGTTCGGTCATTCGTGGCATATTTTTGATAATCGGAATTAATCTTTAATATTTGCAAGGTGAATTTTTATCAATTATTTGTCGAAATGTAATTGAAAATGTAATTACAAGTATTGAAAACATATTTTTTTAAGTTTTAATTGATTTTAAAATTGTGAACAGAACGCATATTTACATTGTAGTATGATGTGCTTCCGCGCATCATACAAAACGTGCTTTGGTTCTCACTTTTACAATCGTATAAACTACCAAACTATGCATTCAATTCTTAAATACAAAACGGTATTTCAGCCTTAATTCAAGTTCTTAGTAATTTCTTGTTAGAAAATCAATATTCGGTTTTGTTGCATAAATGTTAGTAGTTTCAATAGTTTCCCCCTTTCCATTTTTCCTGAATATATTATAAAGTAGGATATATTAAACTAGCAGAAAAATAGTTTGTGTTGGACGACTCACTCTATACCAGGCATGGCCGTACAGTTAGTAACTGAGGCTTTGTCAAAACTGGTGGCCTGTTATTGCTGTGCATTTGATGGTGATCCCGGGTTTCGCAATTGTCTTCATATTTGTTTGTGTGGCGAGTGTCCTGTGCCATAAAAAAAGTATAATTTAAAACAACAAAAGACATTGGTGAACACTCAAAGTCTGTAAAACTTGTGAAACCAAATAAAATACCATAAAGGCTATATTTCAAGGTAATATCTATGCTTTTATTACTCCTAAGCACCTAAGTGTACAACATACCAAAACACTGTAACTGCAAGACCAGTTTATACATCTTTAAATGATAAAGAGCCATATAAAACTGATGGAAAACCCACCAACAAAACGCACTGAAGGAGTTTAAATCAAAGGGCAGTTTATATGTATCATAATATGACTCTTGTTTGCCTTTAGTTGAATCCAAAATAAAACAATACATCTACAGGAGATAAGCATACATTCTAAATCAAACTGATATATACTCACCCACACTCAAAAGAAAAATAGAACAAAACTAGAGGGTCACTGAGCCTGTTCATGTATCGCTCACCTGGTTATAAATTTATCAATTATCCAAAACTCAAAAGCCTCCGAATAAATATTTCCTCAACAGCCCCATGAAAAATGTGCAATATTGACATTTTAAGGTAATGATTAACGACAGCTTGGATTTAGTTGTTTCTCTTGTCCCTGAGAAGAATACCACTGAATGTTTTCCCTAAGAGTCCTATGTTAAACTGTGTCCCACAATGGCAGCCATCTTGGATTTCTAATCGGTACAAAACTTACAATTTTGATAAGAATTATCCAATGATCATTCATAAACTATTTTGATTTAATTATCTCTCTTGTTCCTGAGAAGAATACCACTGAATGTTTTCCCATAGATTCTATGATTAACTATGTGCCACAGTGTCAGCAATCCTGGATTTTCAATTGGCAATAAAATTATAAATTTGGTGGAAGGCCATTCAAGGAACATTCATGAACAGTTTTGCTTAAACTGTTTTTGTTGTTTCTGAGAAGATCTTTCAATGTTTTCCCATACAGTTCTAAGTTAAACTATGCCTTGAGGTTGTGGTCATCTTGGATTTACAATTAGCATAAAAATTATAAACCTGTAAGAGAACATATGATGATTAATTATGAACAGATTTGGTTTAATTATCTCCCATGTGTTTGGAAAGAATACCACTGAATGTTTTCCAACATAGTGTTCTATGTTAAACTATGTCCCACAGAGGCAATCATCCTGGATTTCCAACTCGACAAAAAAATTACAAACTTGGTAAAAAACAATCCAATGATCATTCATGAACAGTTTTGTCTTTACAGCCTCTCTTGTTTCTGAAAGGACGATTTTGAATGTGTTGTCCCATAAGGTCCTATGTTAAACTATGTCCTGCAGCGATGGCCATCTTGGATTTTCAATTGGCATGAAAATTACAAACTTGGTGAACTACCATCCATGAAATATTCTAACACAGTTACAGTTTCATTGGCCATTTGGTTTCTGACAAGATTCTTGAATATTTTCCGTAGGGTCATATGTTAAACTAATGTCCTGCAGTGGCAGCAATCTTGGATTGGCGACCGGCACGAAAATTATAAACTTTGTAGAGGACCATCAAGCACATTTTACACAGTTACAGTTCCATTGGCTATGTGGTTTCTGGCAAGAACGTCTTTGAATGTTTTTCCGATATGTTCCTATGTTAATCTATATCCTGCGGTGGTGGCCATCTTGGATTTTTTATTAGAATGTCCGTTCGGCATGAAATGAGGAAACTTTGTAAACGACTTCCCATACATCATTCCTACAAAGTTACAATTTATTTGGCCTTGTAGTTTCAGAGGAGAAGATGTTTAAAATTTAGCAAATCAGAAACAAGAATTCCCCGTGGTTGCAACGTTAAATGTCCGATCGGCACGAAGTAAGGAAATTTGTGAAAGACCTCCCATTTATCGTTCCTACAAAATTCCAACTCATTTGGCTTTGCCGTTTCATAAGAAAGGACTTTTTTTAAATGTCAGCCAATCAGAAACAACAATTGTACGTGTCAGCCATGTTAGATGTCAGATCAACACAAAATGAGGTTCAGGACCTCCCAGACATTGCTCCTACAAACTTGCAATTTATTTGGCCTTGTAGTTTCAGAATAGAAGACTTTCAAATTTAGCCAATCGGAAATAAGAATTCCTCGTGGCGGCCATGTCAGATGTCCGATCAGCACGAATTAAAAGAAAATTATAAAGGACTTCACATACCCCGTCACATACATCATTCCTGCAAAGTATAATTCATTTGGCTTTGCAGTTTCAGAGGAGAAGATCTTTAAAATTTACGCCAGTTAGAAACTAGAATTGCCTGTGGCCATGTTGGAAGTCTGTCCGACACAAAATGAGGAAACCTTGTAGAGGACCTTCAAAACAGCATTCCTGTAAAGTTGGTTTCAATTGGCGCAGTGATTTTTGAGGAGAAGATTAAAATGTGAAAATTTAACGGACGACGGACGCCATGCTATAGTTCACATGACCTTCGGGTCAGGGAGCTAAAACATAAAAAATGCAGCAGGTGTTCATGTAAACTAGAGGCTCACCTGAGTGAGCCTGTATCGCTGACCTGGTTTCCTAGTGGCTTCAGGTAAGTATTTGATCTGACACATGATTCTAAAAAATATTTCAAATTTTCTGTTTTTAGTAACGGTGGCGGCCATGTTTGATGGTGGTTGGGGTCATCAACCATAATTCTTAAAGGGGATCATAAATGT
>JAOXYI010174867.1:0-18259 GCA_028566495.1 Lithophaga antillarum | reverse complement strand
GAGAGTTTATTTTATTTTCTGCGATAAGGCAACATTTTCTATTTATCTTTCCTATTTAGCAAAACCTATAGGTTTATCTTTATTATGTTCATTTAAACTTATATATATTTCGTTTGATGATATTTTTTGTAGACTGTAGATATTGCCATTTCTGTTTATAATATCTAGTTTTAAGTGTGTAAAAACATTTGTTTTTCTTGAAATGAGCCCTTGAAGTTCAGTCAACTATGGTTAGGAATTGCTTTAAATAATTTTGTATATTCAGAAAACCAATTCATGTGAGATGACAATTTAGCCAACAGAAAATTCTGAGATATTTTGCCATCTTCATCGATAATACCATTTATAAAAAGAATTTTATCTTTAATCTAGTAAAATATCCTTTAAGTTTTCTATTGATTGAATATTGTCAAAATTCATATGGAAAATCAAGAAGTTTTGTCCAAAATATCAAAATAATATTTTGATATTACTTTCCAGTTAGCGAGGTTGTCCTCAGTAGAAATTAGCCTTTCGCTCCAGTTAATGTGCATTGTATTAATACTTATCAATATTTATCATGCTTAGCCCGCCTTTATTATAATCAGTACAAAGCGTTGACCTTTTGACTTTTTCTTGTTTGTTGTTCCAAATGAAATTGAGAATTAACTTTTTAAATTTAGAAATGTATTCATTATCAATGCTGGTTACAGATGCTATATATGTAATATTAGGAATTATAAGAGATTTTACAACGGTTATAAGTCCTATCATTGTAAGGTTTCTTTTTGTCCAGTCTTTAACATTTTTTTCAGATTTTAACAATTATAGTTTCTTACATTCTTTTTTTATTGTGTCCAAAATATACACCTAAACATTTTACCACTCTTTTTGACCAGTTAATATTTTCATACTTATCCTTACAGTGTTTCAGTCTACGTAGCTAAATACCTTTTGTTTTATTCCGATTTAGTTTAAGACCTGATAATGAGTTAAATATTTCTATTATATTAAGGACTAATGTTATTTTTTGTTTAGATTTGACAAAAACTGTTTTATCATCTGCTAATTGACTTAATTTCAAGCTGTGGGACTTACCGTCTAATTTTTTTTATATGCCTCTAATATTATTGTCCTGCCTTATTCTACACGCTAGAATTTCAACTGCGATAACAAAAATGAGGGCTCTCACCGGACATCCTTGTCAAATGCCTCGTTTTATATTAAAGGGTGAAGAAATCCAACCATTATTAACCAAACATTCTTTTATATTTGTATATAAGGTCTTTAACCACTGTTATATTGAATTTTGAAAACAAAATTTTTGAAGAGAACACTACATGAATTCACATCCTAAAGAATCAAAAGCTTTGGAAAAATATAGGAAAAGAATGGCCCCTTCTACATTAAATATATCAGAATAATCAATTATGTCTTGAATTTGTTTGATATTAAAACCAATATATCTATTTTCACTTAGCCGTTTTGATCGCTATGTATAATTTTGTGAAGAATTGGTTTCAATCTCTGTGCCAAAGTATATGCTATAATTTTAGTATCTACATTTAACAGTGTTATTGGTCGATAATTATCTAGGTTAAGTGGATCATCTTTCTTATATATGAGAGTAATAAGACCGATTTTCTGTAAATCTGTTAGTTCATTCTTCTCATAACACATATTAAAAACATGAACAGCAAAATTTTTTAAATGTGGCCAAAATGTTCTGTAGAATTCAACTGTAAGTCCATCTATTCCTGGAGATCTATTTAATTTCATGTTGAAGACAGATTTTGTACATTCATCGACTGTTAACTTACCTTCTGCTTTATTACTTTCATCTGTTGAGAGAGTATGTTCTATATTTGTCTTATCAATATAGTCTTGAACCTCTTCAGGACTTGGATTTTTTGAAGTATATAATTTCTTATAGTACTCTCTTTCAATATCTAAAATCTTACCTTGTTCTTTTACTATGTTTCCATTTTTTTCTCTTAATGCCGTTATATTTTTCCTTGTTTGTCTTGATTTCTCTAGGCCAAGAAAATATTTTGAATTTTTTTCACCTTCTTCAACCCATTTAACTCTTGATCTTATCTGTGCCCCTTTTACTTTATCTGCATATAACTTACCTAAACTCTCCTCTGTTGATTCTATTTGTTCATAAAAATATTGTGTATCATCTTTATCCATATTTTTACCATTATCATTAATTTCATGAAGTTGTTTCAATTTTACCTCTAGTTTGTTTATTTCATTTCTCCTTTCATTTGCTCTAGCTTTGCAAAAATCTATGGTTGTATCTCTTACGTCTATCTTGAACAAGTCCCAGACTATTGTGGGGTCCTTTTTTAATGCCTTTTCTTTATATTTGTTTATCAATTTTATTATGCCCAATTGATAATTTTCATCATCAAGTACACTATTATTTAATTTAAAGTATCCCCTTCCCTTACTTTCCGAACAGTGATTTATTTTAATTGAAATTGCTTGATGATCAGTGTAAGTGATCATTGCTGGTCTTATATCTGTGCATACAACTCTTGTTCTAATGTCTGGACTTATAACAAAATAATTTATTCTGCTTGCTATCTGTTTATCATCTTTTCTTTGCCAGGTATACTGATATTTCTTGGATTTAAAACTCTCCAGATATCTAACAATTTGTACCTTTCAATTGTATTTTTCAAGCTATTGACAGGTTTTCTTTTTTTCTTACTTGATATTTTACTTTTTCTGTCAAGATCAGTCAGTGACTCATTCATATCCCCACCAAGTAAAATACCAAGACTATATTTATCTATTATATTACATTTCTATCCTTTTCAATGTTTGGGGCATACAGATTGATTAAAGTCTGAATATTGTCATCAATTTCAACATTAAGAAATGTAATTCTGCCCTCATTGTCTTCAAACTTGTCTATTAAAGAATGCTTTAATTCTTTTTTAATAAAAGTAGATACTCCTTTGGAGTTCGAACTGCCAAAACTGTGGTATGTTCCTCCACTAAATTCATTTCTTAT
The DNA here is from genome assembly GCA_028566495.1 of Lithophaga antillarum. NCBI lineage: Eukaryota > Metazoa > Mollusca > Bivalvia > Mytilida > Mytilidae > Lithophaga > Lithophaga antillarum. Next base: position 15,255 of record JAOXYI010174867.1, on the reverse strand, counting down.
AGAGTTTGTAGTATTTTTTAACAAAATGTGTTTCTTGTACATACAAAATGTTACACTTTTGATTTTTACACCACTGAAATAATTTTTCCCTTTTATCCCTCTGGCCAGGACCTTGACAATTCAAGGAACAAATATGTAATGCATTATTATTCATGATTGTAAAGTAATGTTTTTCTACTAGTTCAATAGTTTAATAATTCTCATATACTACAATGATTATATACAATTCAACTACAGTAAGTATTTGTAAAAAGTAGCATAAGTACATATATACCATTGAATAACAAATGTTTACTTTCAATATTTTATGTGTCTTTTTCAGGCTTTTCCCTGTTACTATATATAGAATTATATACACGGAATAATGTTTGACCATGACCTCAAAAATAGTGAAAAACGATAGTATTGTAACCACTTGGAAATATCTACTCGTTTGGATTACCTTTCCGTCCAAGAAAACGATGTTTGGTAAGTACAATTTTTTATCGAATCCATACATGTATTTTATATATTTTGAAACTATGTATATACAACAACAAACAGACAAATCATTACATTTGTTTACTTGCTTTTCGAACAATGTTGGACACGTTTTCCATAGTAAAAATATCTCGTTATACGTAAATAAATTTCGCCGAAATTTATCTGAACTCTTACCGTGTTTAGTGGCAGATAAATGTCTTTTACGTTTACGTAGGATGAATCTTCTACGTATATATTGAATGTTTACTTTCAATATGAATATCGATTTTTGATATTTGTCGATAGTGATAAGATGTAGGTCAGGTATAGGTGGCGTCTTATTTAAAAATAACTTAGTCACGTGTATTATGTTTATAAACAATTTGTTCACGTGTTTAATTCTTACTGTAGGACTTGAAAACGACACATTTGAATCTATCTCTAAAATAGATAAAGGAATGTACAATGACACATATTTACAAATTGTACAGAGTCGTAGTACAGATACATGTATATATTGGTATAAAAATAATTCAAGTTTATTCAACACACTTGGCTGTGTGATATTTAGTGTAATAGCTGGTAATACTGAACTTATTACTTTGTTATAAGGATAGCTTATCCATAGGCAAACGACATTGAACAATAGTAGAGCAAAGGTATTTTTACCTTTTACATAAACACTATTATTTTGGATCTTTTTATTTATTGGGTTTCTCACTGATAACAGTTTTTTTATTAATATTTTACTAAAATTTCTTTGATAGTTTTGTGATAAGTACACAGATCCATGTGTACTGGTACATATTTTTTTTCTAATGGTGATACATGTGTCACAAATTTTATATACATAAAATTTTTAGCCAATAACAGTGAACTTATTAATTTGTTATAAGGATAGTTTATCCATAGCTGAAAGACAGTGAACAATAGTAAAACATTTTTTTTTACTTGTTTTGTTTTTTTTTTCTTTTTTCATAAACACTAATCTTTCTAATTTTATTTAATGGATTTTTCACCAATAATAGCTTTTTTATTAATTTTTTATTGAAATTCTTTAATATTTTTGTGATAAGTACACAGATCCATGTATATTGGTACATATTTTTTTCCACTTGTGATACATGTATCACAAATTTTATACACTTATAATTCTCATTGCTAATTTCATATATACACATTTCGTTTGTATATTTTAATACAGAATGTATACAATCTGAATTTATTGTATCACAAACTGACTTATTTTTTTCATTTTTTTCTAATAAGATAAAACTGGCTAGCAAACTCAAGTAAAATAAACATATAATACAATATTTACAGTAAGTCATAACAAATTTGTTTTATTAAATATATATTATAGAGATCATTATGCCTCTGTTCTAGCTTTAGTAGAGCCTACATCTCTGTTATGTAGCTCATTAGTAGGTGTTGTCGCAGGTCTTTTTCCTGTCACTTGTTTCGGGGTCCCAACTTCCTTAATGTCCACATACTGATCAAGGGGACCCTTTAACGGCTTCGATTTTGAGTCTTTTCTTTTATTCTTTTTCTTGGTTTGTGACTTCTTTTTGGGTGATGTTTGCGTCATTACTTCTGATTGTACAGTTGATTGTGTAGATGATTGGTCATCACATTTACTTTTGTCTACAGCTTCAAATACAGTTTTTCCCAATAGCTGCAGAATTGATTGGGATTCAGGTATTTCTTCATCATCATCATTGTCTGTTTTACTATCATCTCCAGATGTTTCACCATCCTCAGTTATTTTTTCCATCATCCTCAATGTCATCATAACAATCTTGTTTCACAGCTTTTTCTTCCTGCGCAGCAGGCGGAGATGCCTCGAAGGGCTCAGCACACTCACTAGCTTTGTGTCCAGACTTGCCACACTGTCGGCAAACCCAATCATTAGTGCACCTGTCTTGTTTATGTCCAGATAGTAAGCACTTGTTGCACTTAATGAAGGGATTGATCACAACTTGGCCTTTATAAATGAGTAGTGCCTGATATTTCCCTATTTTCACATATCTTGGTATTTTTGATTTTGGTGGATCACAAAGGAAAATTCTATCTCCAGTTTGACAATTAGTGAGATATCCCTCTACTCTTAACCTCTCCCGGTGATAACTGTGGATTTCTAATCCAGCTACCTGTAGAAATCTGTAGATTTGGCCATCATCTGCAGATAGAGGCACGTTTTTAATCCTAATTCTTACATAATTTGGGTCTTCCTTGGCAGTTACTTTTGGATTTCTAGGGTATATGGAGATAAGTTTATTTCTAACAACTAAGCCATTGGTTAATAGTTTATCTCTATCTGTATCATTATCAAGGTAAATCCGCCACAGCCCATTAACCCTTTGCAGTCCTTTCAAGTGACTGGCAGATATGACACAATCAATGTTCTTATACAGTTCTGTGTGTGTAAGGTATTCTGTTGGTTTTGGTTTTATACTACCGAAAATATCGGTTTCTGAGATAAAGACAGGTTTTACATTAACCAGTTCTTGATCATTAGACTCTTCATTATTTTTACCTTTTGCCACAGAGGCGTAGGACGCCATATTGTTTATGTTAGAGTCACTGTGCTCGTTCCTAATCATTTTCCTCAATCAAACAAAAGTTTTCAGACACTATATCACTCTTTAAATTGTTTCTGATTGTCAAAGAACATCAGATCATGACACCATATCAACAAATAATTTCGAAATCTCTCTGATTTACTCTATTTGAAGGAGCAGAAAAAAATCCATGGACGCTCTCCAAAGCCCCTTACGGAATTATCCTGTCCCATTCCTATCCTGTCGAAATCACTTGATTTTAAAGCTTCTGTTCCCATTTAGTTACGAAAATGAAACGAAACGCCAAGGTGACAAATTTCATGTTCACAAAAACATCAATGCATCATTGTACTGAGGATATGACGTTTGGAAAATATTAGCTAAATCATGACATAAGTGTCAATATTGTATTTGAACAAGCGATAAACAGGGTGAATGTAGAAGTCAGATAGTACCGGACAATACAGAAGGCTATCTAATCTTTGAGATGGGAAAAGGAGGGGTCCTCATCACGAATCTCAGAAAATAAAAATCAAGATCACCAGTTACAAAAATAAGGATTTTCATGGTCACGGCTCAATTTTGGTATTTTTACAGATCACGGTGAATAAGTGGCATAAAATCGCAGGTCACGAAAAATAAGAATACTCCAATGACAACTAGCGGAAAAACCTTTTACCCCTAAGTCTTACATGACCAATGCAGAATCACACATAACCCTTGAATTCGATCTTATTTTTTCCAGTTTTAACTGAAGTTAGAAATACAATCTAAACTATGCGAAAATCGTGTTTTTATCCAGCTTTAATCTCAGTATCAAGTAAAAACTGAAAGGTTGAGATGTGGATCAACTATGTTTTAAAAGAAACGGTAAATTTTATTTGTATAACATAAAAAGTAGTACACTAAAATCAGTTCGAACTCATGAATCCAAGGGAGATGACAGATCCAAGTGTACAAATAGCTGGGATTGAATGAACTCTAGAATGGAGTAAGACAAGCTGTGTCGATAGGGTAAGCATCTCCTGCTATGTATGCATTACCCATGAAGCAACTTCAAAATCATGTCTGGTAGCAAAGGTCACGAAGAGGTTAAGACACATTTGGTAGTAAATACAAAAGGACACGTGTAGGATCTACGATAACGAAAATACATCCGTTGCAAGCTGAAATGCTAAAATATCATACCGATCGACCAACTCGTGATGCCGACCGTAAGACTTGCGAAGCGAAGATTTCAACCTTTCTTCCTCATATTCTTGCTTGTATATCGGTTATTCTGTTCCAGAATATACATTTATCCTGCAATTAGATTATTAACTATAGACAAAAAATGTTTTATTATCTACTAGATGAATATTATCTCCTGGTATCCTGATCCTATATAGAGCACAAGGCCTTGAGCAAAGTATATAAGTACTAGCCATACCAGAATTAATATGACGCCTGCTCACTTTGGATTGCGTTTGAACTATTTTTATATTAATTTTGATGATGTTCACCATATCCACAATGACAACAATACATGCATAGAGCCTTGAAATAAAATTTTGTGTCAGGCATGAAACGGGATGAAATGGTAAGTAAACGTCGCATTTCCCCTCTTTTTTAACCTTGTCCAACAAATTTCATATTTCAAGACATGTACTGTATATATTTTTGTATCAATAAATTTTCATTTCAGATTCTCAAGCCAAACTATTTAACAAAACTCTAGAAAAATACAACGTCAGTCTTTAAGAAAAAATGTTCGTTAGTTGAATATTTTTCGTTATTACAACAGATTGATACTCTCGTTGCAGATAAAATGTGCTTAGTTATAAGAGGGACATTATCTTGTGGGCTGCTGTTCTAATTGTTCAGAAATAAAATTAAATAGCAAAATCAATTATTAATGACAAATAAATCTTTTACAGACAGTTGGACCATCAAAACATATGCAGATTTATAGGTGGTTGTATAGAGGTACCACAGGTGGCCATTTTGATGGCGTATTGTGCAAAAGGAAGTTTGAATGATGTATTGATGAATGAAGATATTCCTTTATCTTGGTCATTTAGGTAAGATTACCGGTCTTACCTTGGTGTATTCTTTTAGAATAATTTTTCTATGATTTTCTTCTACCTTTGCGTTTATGCAGGCTTGGTGATTTTGTGTAGATTTGCACTTTTACACCAAGGCAATCCAGTATGTTTCTTTCTTTGTTTTCAAGTCATGATCATAGGAGTAGCAAAGCGAATTCTTAAAATATTTGTTTTATACATACAAGTTTTTTCCCTTTGCCAAAATTCTTACAAGTTGAAGGAAGTCTTAGAGCTCTTTTTTACATCTGTAGCTGGGAAATAGATGAATGTCTGAATTTCATTATCATTATTCATGGACACTTCAGCGCTATCGATTATTTCATTCAAGGGGTTACATAAGCAATCTAACTTTACCCTCTTGAGTGTTATAACTAAAACCATTTACTTTTAGTATTCTCCATTTCTTAGAAAAATCAACAAAGTGAATATTGAAGTAATGATATAATAAAGACATGACTTTAAAGTTGTTTGATCTTTGTTTACAGATTTTCTTTTGCTACTGATATTTCAAGAGGTATGAAGTATTTACACAGCCATAAAATCATACACGGGAGGCTGTGGTCCAGTAATTGTGTGGTAGATGACAGATGGTCTGTAAAAGTTACCGGTAGGTTTAATGTAGTAATACTGAATGTCAATAGATTAAAATATTATGAGAACAATTACCACTTGTGACACACATAATGTGCATTTTTATAACGAATATATCTAAAGCAGAGCTAATGTAAAAAAAAAATAATCGAATGAAACTCAGTAGGCAAGTCCGTTCATTGTAACGTTAAACTTAGGGAATCTTTTTTTTTTGTAAAACAACGTTGGATTAACGTCGACAATGACGTGTTTTCTACCAGACGGTGCCTGTACTTAGTATTTACTGTACTCCTCTTTTATCACGTGTGGGACATAGAGCTACAAATAGTTCTGTCTACTTGATCTTGTCTTACCTAGTCTCTTTATCCAAGCTGATGCCCATTTCTTCTAGCCTAGCGACCATTGCTCATCTCTAGCTGGTTTTGGGTAGTCCAGGTTTTCTATTGTCCAGGAGAGATGTCATGCGTAAGGCAGTCTTTAGCATACACGATGGTTCCATTCGTGAAGCATTACCTAGACATCGGATGCATCGTCGCTTGATTTCTATAACTATACAATAGCTTCCTGTTCGTGTATAATATACAATTATTGACTTTTGACGAGGTTAATGCAGGAATTTGCCAATCCAAGAAATGTGATATTCACCGAGACCTTGGTTGATAAATTCTTGTTTTAACCGAAATCTAAAGTCTATAATTGTCTCATATGACTTCTTTTCTTATACTTTTTTGTCAATAAGTTTGTACAATCTGTGATTTTTTTTTACCTGATTGCCTTGATATTTATAATAATAAGCCTGTAAAGAAAATCTGAAAGGTTTAACGGCTTTGGAATGTTATGTTAACCCCACGTGCAGAAGTGCGCGGTGAATATAACGTTATGTCAGAAAGCGTATCTAGAGCTATTGGCCAATAGAAATGAAGCACACCGAGAGTCATAATAAAGTTTGATGTTAGATACTTTATTTGACTAGAAGACGCGACAGATCTTACTGAAATAAAACAGGTAATGTGATGCAGATCTGTCTCACACCAGCGTCTACTTTAATCCAAACTGTGAAGGTCTTGTGTACAATGACGCTGCATTCAAAACTGTCATGTAATTTCTCTATGGTGATCACTATTTTGGCTGGAATCCCATATGATAGTATGATCTTCCACCATGTGTCACGATGTAAGCTATCAAATGCCTTACTGTAGTCTATGTAATTTATATATAGGGGTATATTCAATTCAATGCACTGCTTAATTATACTTCTTAGTGCAAATGTTTTATCAGAACACCTTTTTGATTCAAAAGCCTGTCCGCTACTGACTTAGCTGTTTGTCAGTGGCTGCTTCAATTCGCTTTAGCAGAACTCTACAAAACACCTTGCAGGGTACTGATAGAAGGTTGACCCAATAGCCATTAACACGGTTCTGGAGGTCGCCTTTCATTAGTAATATCACTATGAGACCTTTCTACTATTCATCTGGGATAGTGGCAGTTGTTTATATTGTTTTTAGCAAGATATGCGAACACGGCTGAAGTTGTGATGGTGTCAATCTTCATCATCTCAGCATGAATGGCGTCTAGTCTACAAGGTTGGTCGCTCTTCACCGCTTTGATGGCAGACTTAATTTCGCCAACATTTAGATGGATTTTTGTCGATATCAAGTTACTCAATTGTCAATGTTGGTTCTGCAGGTGCTTCAGAGTCCGTGTGGTTTAGGAGTTTCATGAAATAGTCTACCCATCTCGCTACTCCCTCTTTGTCTGCTGTAAGTAGTTGTGCATTGATATTTTTAATGGGCAGGCTGATTGACATAAAGTTGTTTGGAGATCATGTACACAACACACACTTCTCGTCCTGTTGAATGCTCAACGTTACTGTCCATTTCCTCCAGATGGCTCCTTCTATCCTTCTTAGCACTTTCTTTACCATCTTGTCTTTTGTATATGGTTGTTGTGCTGCCTGTTGGAGTCTTGCAGGCTTTGTTTTCCTAATCTTTAGCTTCCGTTTTCTTCATGTGGTAGATGATAGCCATTCTTAATTCTTTTTGTATTTGAATCCTGCTACTTCTTTTGCTATTTCTACATATATAACTTTGATAGTATTCCATTTATTCTCAACATCATATTCGTTGTTTTCACCGACAGAGAGTTCACTAAATCTGTTCCTAAATTCCAGTTTAAATTATGTGTTCGGATGTTTAAGTTGTACGATGTCTAGCTGTCTGTTTCTCAGATTTGGTTGAATAACTTTCCATAGTTTTAGTTTTAAAGTTGATAATACCAGATGGTGGTCTCGGTTTTTCTGCTTTGCGACAAACTCGAACATTCTGGAGGATCTACACCATTTACCATTGACAGTTAATTGTACGACCATCTGGTAATGTCCAGGTCAGTTTATGTATATTCTTCACCGTTATTATTGTTCTTTTACTGCATCAATGTTTACCCAATGTTCTTTCGCAGTAAGAGTTGTGAAGCCTATTATAGCACTGAGATCTTCTATTACCAGTAGAACATTGTACTACGATACCTTGGAAATGGCTTGCTGTAGTTGCTGTAGTTGCTCATATCAAATATCCCAAAGTTCTTGATCAACCTCGTATGACTGACAGATGAATAACTTGCAGTACTTGAAGCAGAGTTAAAGCGTGCCCTAATGATTCTATTTCACTGGTTCTCAAGGTGTTTGCTTTTTCTTTTGATACATTAAGAGCAAATCCATACGAATGAATCTCCTGGTGTACAGAGTACAAGTCTTGATCCTTCATTTGTTGTTACACGACCAGAACCTGCTTATATGAATTCGCTTATGACTAGAATGTCAATCTTGTAGCTTAGCATCTCTCTACGGTGCACACATTCCATACTCCAACACGTATCTTGTGTAGTTAACTAGTAGTCATGTTCATGAATTCTCATTAATGACTTTCATCAGAAACAGCCATATCATCGGCTTAAGTCAAACGTTTAGCCTAATGATGAAAATGTTTCTGTTGTAGTTTCTGTAACTGCTGTCTTTACAGGGTGTTTTAGTTAGCACCATGCCTAACACCCAACCTGGAGGACCAGGTTTTTCCTGTCAGAGTCTTCTTTTCTTAGCCACAGGATTTAGTTATTTAAAGGCATTTGAACGCTGGCCTTGCGCCATTGCCACTTTAGCTACATAAGAAATTTCAGGATCACCAGAAAGTAAGAAGGGTATATGACATGCTGGTAGAACTTTTTATCTGAGAGGGTAGGCATTTCTCGGCATTTTTAAGAGAAGTTTACTTATTATCCAAAGAAATCAGATCAAAACCTAGTACTTTCTAAGTGCTAAGCTATCAGATGACTGTATCTTATATTATCTAGTAGTATATAGCGGGTCTGTAACAATCTACACATGCCATATGAGTAATCTGTTGGTTTTTTTTTTTTTTTTTTTTACATCTATTCACTTGGTATTCGTTATCATTTGTACACGTTTTGCGTTTTACGTAATGAAAATGTTTTTGTTCCAAACTTGAAGATTACGGTCTGGAGACGTTTCGTAAGTCATCAATGTGTGAAGAAGAAGCAATAAAGAAACAACAGGTTGTATATTTGTCACCGGAACTACGAAAGAGACAGACGAAACCAACAGAACAGAGTGATGTTTATTCATTCAGTGTCATTTTGATAGAAATAGCAACAAGAGGTGATCCTTATCAGGTAATAATTTAACATAACAAAAGGATCAGATAAAAAACGAACTGTAAAATAAAACGCTTTGGTCCTATCGTTTTGAGATTGGAAACTCTTAATCAAGGATCGCGGCGAGCAACGGTGTCTTATATTTTTAATGTATAAAGGGCATATTTTCATAATCTTTTAAGGACTCAGAAATTTTCTTACTTTGTCGTGCTTATCTATATAGACATAACTGAAAACAACTAAGCGACGAAATCAAACCGAGTATTAATTGGTTCCTGTAATAATAACAATACGTTTATGTAAACACTAAACATTGCGAAGAGAAAGAGACAACTGAAATCGTTACCCAACATGCAAAATCAACATTGAAAACACATGTGAAAAATATAATTGCATATTTATTAGGTTATAGAAAACAAGTATTGCTACCATCGGCATTATGCAAAACAAGTTTGCTAAAATTGAATGTCTTGTGAAGTGTTTTACTTTTGAAATACAGAGAAATATATCAATATCCAAATATTAAGCAGATAGTGTCAGATTAGACTATATCATGTACAGACGGTCAGAACTTGATTTATGAAGCGAAGCTATTCCAAGGCTTAAACAGGGACTCGATAACCAAAGCTTATGTTAATATTTAAAGCTGACTATACCGCGTACCAATATAAACACACATGCTATCACTCTTACGACGAACGAGAAATTTTATTGTAAATTAATTACTCCTTTCAAATACTTGGAAAAACATTCTTCCCTGTTTAATTAAGCTTCAAGTGATATAAAACATTACATTCTATCATAACACTTATATATATGAAGAAAATTACAAGGTTTATTTCAGTTTAATTCGCTATTGACTACTGAAAATATATCCAAAAATCTTTTTGAGGATGAAGACCCTTTCTCAGTACCAATTGATTGGCAGCCACCATTACCTGTATTTGAGAAAACATCAGATGAAGATAACTGTCCTTGTCCTGAAGAGTACTGTAAGGTAACTTATTATATATTAATTATAATTAAAACAACATGATTGAAACCAAAACCATGTGCTAAATACTAAACAATACCTTTTGTCGGTAATGAAGTGATCAGGCAATATATATATGTTATTTAGAAACAGAAAGGGGCAAGATCAGGTGCTTATCATTGTTTATTCTGCATACAATATTCTACAGAAAATTATACATTTTGTGCATTGTATTAACTTGATGTTGTGTACACAGTTTCATGATCAACAGACGTCCGTATTTTGATTGTTTTCATAATAAGGTACATTTTGTAGCAAACTAAGGAAACTCTTTATTCTTTTTTACACATTACAGAACACCGAGTATTATATATATATAATATAAAACTCTTCGTCATGTTAAGGCAAAAACTGAAGAACCTGAAACCTATCATCTCGTTTTTATGTATGATACGCAAGATGAAAAGAAATGGAATGGCTTCCAATAGTCCAATTAAAAATATTTGGAATTATTTTTCTAATACGTTTTAAAACTCCTCAGATATTTTACACAGTATAGACGATTTCGAACAGTTTGAATAATGGCTGTAGATTTTAATCTTTGAATTTCATATTGTTTCTCTTCAGATAATTTCTGCATCGAGAGCACACAATTGCATCGACCGACTAACTTTTGACGGTATCAAACGACGGTTACAACGTATGAACCCGAACAAACAGAATCCAGTAGATTTAGTTATTACTATGGTAAATATTACTTAAACCATTCATTTTCAGAGATTCTTATCAGAAAAAATCAGTGTAACAGTCATATGACTGAATTCAGGGAATATTTTACGAAATATTATGCATAGAAATGTATGTTAAAAAGTACATTTTAGCAACTTTTCCTTGAGGAATAAGAATAATATAAAACAAAAGTACATCGGGTTTTTTTTGACGAAACAATATCACTGTCAAAAAAAAACAAAACAAAACAAAACAAAAAAAAACCCTTCTCCTCAAAACAAAAAAAAAAGACTCTCCCCCAGAAAGAAAACAACAACTTTAAGGACCAAAATCTGAACAACACAAACTTTTACACACAATTTTGGAGAGAAAAATAGATGTATTGATACGCTTAGAATCTCTTACTTTGAATACCGCATACACTTAAAGTCCTTAAAGTCTAAATTCTCAAATAAAGTGTAAAAATAATAATGTTAGAAATATAGGGACATAATATACTATACCGGAAACATGTCTGCAACAAGTTGAGACACGGACAGTCTATAGTGATGTAGATGAAAAAGGATACAATATTATTTTCAAAGCGAAAATCATTGTAACGGTTTTTATAACCTCATTTTAACAGTGTACTAGACAAACGGAACCACCTATCCAGAAATGACCCGATAACTAAAGGTTCGTGAGAAAGTTCGTTCCATTTCATCTTATTCTCTTCTTTCAGTCAAAAGGGTTCTATATTATATTAAATTCATAAATTATATTCATTTTCAAATTTTTGATATTTTATATAGTAATATGTTGTTATGGAAACGTGCCAGTAGTCACTCGGAAGAATAAGGCTATACTGCAAATTCCTTGTGATTAAAATTCGAAATTTAGACTGTTACAGAAAATCACATGTACTTCTGTTCGCTTTGAAAAGGTCTTCAGAAGACGTTAGAGTGTGAAGAACATATTTATATAACGCTGAGCAGTTGTTTTATAAATACAAACCAAAAAGAGAGCAATAAGGGTTAATAGGTTAATAAAAAAAATGCACATTCTAGAACAATAACACAAAGATCGAGAAAAATATCATCATTCTGCCAATATTTCTAACGTCGTTTAGAGAATGTGCATAATACAAATGTTGCAGTTAAATAAATTCAAAGAGAAAAATGATAAATCATGTAATAATGTTTTGATGATAATGTGTTAGTCTTGTTGCTGTAAACTAAAATGAAGGCTCTATAATGGAACGAGCTTTCTTAACATCCTTTAGAATAAACTCTGGATTGGTATATCAACTGTGGTACATAGCTCTAAATATGCAGAAATGTTTTAAAATCGAACATATACAGTTGGAAATCTAAAATTACCGCGTTTGTTACTTTCGAAAATGCAATAGTCTTTTTTCTCAATTCCAGGAATGAGTCTAAGTGTAGATAGATGTGTTGATTTCTGTAATTTCATTTATGTACTTTTAATCATATGCATAAGATGCAAGTGATCATTGAAATTACTGAATGATGTATACGGAAAAATGAAAAAAATATTTTTGATTACAGAGAAGAACCTAGAGCCTTCCCTTTTCTTACCAGGGAACGAATAAGATGCCAGGGTCACTTAGTTTTTGTAAATTGAAATGCCAATTATTGTTGAAATATTCGTCAAATTGGACAAAAACGTGGTTGAACATGAGTGGTATACGGGGACGGTTCGCCTAGCATTTTACCGGTGGATTGGTGGATTGTCCGAACAGGCAGTGACCGTTTGATCGGAAATGACGTCATCGGAAGTGACCGAATGTCACCGGAACCGAAAATGTCCCCGGAAGTGACAGTGAGTTGATCCAACCGGAAATTGGGTCACTGCGCTTGCGCGAACGGAAGTGCTCTTTCCTTAAGTTTGGCTCTATAACAATCACTTGTACGAGAATCTCGCGTTGTTTTCGGGTTGCGACTCGGTTGGGGTCCGAAGTGGGAGGGTGTTTGCAATCTTGGAAGTATTGGTTGCACATGCACAACCGGAAGTAAGAATTTTTCCCGCGGTTTTGATGGATTTTTCCTGGATTTTTCGCTTTTTTCTGTTCCTGTTTGATATATATACCCCAAATTGTTGTTGCTAGTTTGGTTATATCTCTTAGGGAAGGCGTCGAGGGAGCGGTTTGGCTTATTCGATACGGATTATCACCACCGGAAGTTAGCCTTTTCCCGCGGTTTTGATGCATTTCTGCTGGATATTTTCGCTGTTTTTACCTTCTATTCGGTCTGTAAGCCCAGTTTTGTTGCAATTTTGATTATATCACGTAGGGAACGCGTCGATGGAGTGGTCTGGGCTATTCGACTTGGTGTACCACAACCAGAAATAAGTTCGTTTCCGCCATTTTGAACGGATAATTTCGAATTTCTTTGTTGTTTTTCGTTCTGTACGGTTTCAGTCATTTTTATGAACCGTTTTAAAGCCGTTTTTCTGGTCTGATCTGGTGTAGTGATGCGGTCTACCAAAAGGGGAAGTAACTCTTCGGTGCTTGTCTAGTGTATCCTTGATTTTTCTAACATATGGAGGTGATACTGGTATCTATGGTATTTCAAGTAAGAAGACAAAGTATCGGTAAGGGTAGGGAGAAGTAACAAGACCAGAGGAGGGCTCGAGGAGGTAAAAGAGGACCAAAAGAGTGTTAGAGGAGGTGTCGAGGAGGTGAAAGAGACTTAAATGAGTGTTAGAGAGGTAAATGAAGTATCAGGGAGGACTCGAGGAGTTGAAAAAGAGGTCGAGGAGGGTCAGATGAGGTAACAGGGCTAAAAGAGGAAAAAAGAGGGCTGGAAGAGGTGAAAGAGGGCTCGAGGAGTGCTCAGAGAGGGCTTGAGGAGGTGAAAGAGTGGTCTACATACCCCTTTGAGCAGCAGCAGCAATTCAACCCCTTCGAGCAGCAGTAGCAGCAGCAATTAAGCCCATTCGAGAAGCAGCAGCAGCAGCAATCCGGACCCTTCGAGCAGAAGCAGCAGCAGCAATCCAAACCCTTCGAGCAGCAGCAGCAGCAATCCAAACCCTTTGAGCAGCAGCAGCAAACACACACACTTTTGAAACCGTTAAGAATTAATTCACACATTTTCGTTTGCTTTCTTGTCCTTTTTATCGCGTTATCTCTATCGATACATTCCCACGTTTGCCGAACCGACCGATTCAAACAACCAATAAGATGGCTTTTTACAAAATGAACGGACCAATAAAAACAGTCGTTTCAAATCCATTGCATACGCTTTCTGCGAAAAGACGAGTTCGAGACTTAGAATCAAAGCGATCCATATCGACCCATCATCTCATAGATTATTCAAGGGAGTTAATTTCAGCAAGATTTTGGGTGGCAGAGGGATATGAGATAGCTTGCAAATGACAAGGAAGGTAAGCCAACACAACAACTGTTTGAATTTTACTTATATTTTATTTTCTGCGTTGCAACAGACAGGCCTTGGTCGAAGAGTCGTTCAAGTGCATACCATTACATTGTATCTCTCTAGAACAGCTATTAATTAGAGTTTTCGCCGTCTTCTGTTGGAAGGGGAGTGTAGTCCTTCAACATGTCATCAATCAGAAACTTTCTTTTCTGTACGGCGTATTTCCAGGATTCTTCATCGTCATATTCTTCTTCGTCTCTCAACTTCTTGGCGGTATCGCTGATCTCTCGGTGAATGGGGTCGCGACTCAAGCTTTTGTACAACATCACCTTTGCCAAATATCGGTCCGAATTTCCGGTTTGATCAATTCACGGTCACTTCCGGGGACATTTCCGATTCCGGTGTTCTTCGGTCACTTCGGGTGACATTTCCTGTCAAACGGTCATCACTTCCGGTTCGGACAATCCACCGGTAAAAGTGCTGGTCGAACCGTCCTATATACTACTATCATGAAGTCAAACACTTATTGACCACTTTAGAATTTTCAGATTCAGGATACTGATTTTCAGAATCGGTGTGATTCCTTACCACATTTTTTTCAGTCTAAATGAAATACTAGTAGTGACATGTATTATTTTTTCTTATCTATATATTTATTTATGAATACTTCAGTTTCAACGTTGGTGTCGTTACCAATGACATTACTAGGGACATGACGTCATAATTGTTTCTTTTACCAATGAAAAGCCGAGAATAGAGGAGAAACGGGCTGGAAATCGCCACTAGTGGTTAAACAAATTGTTCTCCACTCG
>JAOXYI010174866.1:0-31171 GCA_028566495.1 Lithophaga antillarum | reverse complement strand
GTTTTTGCTGTAAATTTAAGCATGTGATGACTACTTTGATCTAAACCGGAAGTTTTGCCCAATTTCAGTATTTCTAGAATATCATTAACTTCACTGCTTCTAATAACTATATTTGTCAAGCGTTCGTCGGTCCTTTTTTTCAAAATGAGTTGGTCTAACATGATCGTCGTGAAGGTCAGAAATGGAACAAAAATATCTGTTAAGTAGTTCTATCTTTTCAATATTAGTGTATACTACAGAATTATTATCAGTATCTATTAATGGCGGGATTTCAACAGTTTGACTGGTGCTTATTAATTTTCTCATCGGTTGCCAGTACGCCTTGGAATCGTTTCTTGAAAACTGTTCAATAAGTCCGTTTACGTCTTCGAAAAAGGAAGTTCTGGTTAAATTTAATGTAGTCTGTCGCGTAGACGAATCTCACGACGTATATCTGAGTTAAACCATGGTTTATTATCCAGACGGATTGTTACAGTTTTGCAGGGAATGCACATTTTAGCCAATTCTAAGAACTTTACATGCCTCTTCAACACAGTTGCAATTTTGAAACATAATGTTCAATCAAACTAACGTTATATACTGAACTGCTCAAAATCAGCTCCTCGTTTGTAGTTCCACACTTCGCTGGTGTAACAGCGAAATAGGTTTATTTGAATGTTAATACTGGAAACGGTCGCGTGATGATTGCTTACGTTTTTGTCAATTTCAATTACTGACGAATCGATATAAGAAGAAAACATATGTTTCTTGCCCTTTTTCCTCCTGTCCCAGAATGAATTCGATTTTAAATGAAAAAGACAATAAAACAAAACGATTATTTTTCAGCGTTATTGTTTTCTTTTTTTTTTAACTTTAGTTTCAAATGTATATTTCATTCTTTGTTGGGACTCTTTCGCAATTCTTTCAAAATTATATAGCGTCATTGCGCAATTTAGCCCCATTATGAACCTCATGACGTTTCTGTAGTACTGCGCATGTCAATTGTCTTCTGTCATTAACATCAGACCGGGAAGACACAAGAAAACAGCCGCAATGAAGTACCTGCAGTTTACAGTCGTTGTTTTTGTTTGTCTTGCTTACTTTGTCGACTTCGGTAAGATTAGTCTTAACTTTACATATTATGTTTGTTAGTGACACTTGTGCGCTTGATAAATAGAGAATGGCTATTTTTCACCTGAGAGACGCCATTTTTACGTGGAATATTTTTATCCCAAGGTTAACAAAAGCAAGTAATTCGAAATGTGCAAAACATCGGAGGTTGACCATTCGTTCAAATATGTTTAAAATGATCAAATTCGACTCAGTCATAATGCAGAAAGTCGCTGAAATCGAGGCATATGTATGCTTTTGACGGCGGTGAGGATGATGACGACGACGACGACGACGATTTTTTTCAATTCTTTTTAATTAACTCCATTTCTCAGTAACCAAACATCATGGAGCAATCATATATGGTCCAAATTTTCATCAGAAGATGCAGAGGTCAGCCTAACTGTTAAATTGCATTCATTTTTGGTGATTATCCCCACTGCTTAGTAACCTAACATGACTGAGTGCCATAACTGATCCATTCTTTCACCATGTGATGTACATGTCACCTGACCTTGAGCTTATGTTGAAGTTCTACTGACTGTTTGTTGTTTTTTTCAGAATTTGCCCCATTTTTCAGTAACCATGGAGTAATTTTATATTTGATCTAAACATTTATTTGGCAATGCACATGTTAGCTTGTCCCTCAGCCTAATGTCAGAAGCTACGTATTGTGATGTCCGTTACGATTTCCGTGTAAAAACAATGATCGGTTTGTAATTTACTCCCATTTGTTTGTAGGGAGTTGTGGCACCGTTAAAGTCCACAACTCAACAAAAGTCCACAACACCTCTAAAGTCCACAAGAAATTTCCCAACGCCGCTAAAGTCCACAAAAGTACGACCGCTAAAGTCCACAAAAAAACAAACACTGCTAAAGGCTACAAAATTTTGCGCTAAAGTCCACAAAAAGTTTTCTTTCATAAAATAAATCACTTCTCTGTTTTTTTATCCCGATATATATATATATATAGTATAATAAAAAGCATGGACTTTTGTTCTACGTAATTATTTCTAATTAATTTAGATTATATGTTTGATAGATAAATGGATTGCAGAATCTGTAAAATAAGGATTTTGGTATCCCCCATTAACTTGCTCTTTGTATTGTGATTCTCTGTGAGTCTCCTTTGAATCAAACAGGCCAAATTTGTCCACAATATACAACGGACGGCACATGTGGGGCAGGACATGCTTACCGTTCCGGAACACCTGATGTCACTCCAAGTTTATGGGAGTTCGTATTGTTCTAAAGGTTGTTATGAATGTTCGTTCCGCCAATTTGTCTTTTTCAATTCTTTCATTCAGAATGGTTCTATATTATACTAAACTCGCAAATTATATGATTTTTTTTTAATTTTTGATATTTTACACGGTGATATGTTGCCATGGAAACTTGCATATACTCACCCCGAAGAATAGGTCTATATTCCAAATTTCCTGTGAGAAAAAAGCGCAGTTTTGAAATTGTCAAATAAACTCTTATGCAGTACAATTCGCATTGAAAATCTATCCAAAAATAAGTTAGAAGTGGGCAGAACATATTTACGTAGAACTGGGCAGTCGTTTTATAAACAGAGATCAAAACTGGAGACAATATGAGCTTATCTGCTAAGAAAAATGTTCATTTCTTACGCTACAACATAAACAAAGGGCAACAAAAACAGCAAAATAGCTAAATTTCTAACGTCCTTTAGAGGACATATCTAATATAAATATTGCAATTGACCATATTCAAAGAAATAAGGATATATCTATTAATAGTGTAGTGTACCTCTATGGCAATAATATTATGTTAGTTTTGCTTAAGGATTCAGTTTTGGTGTTAACTAAAATGAAGGTTTTGTAGAGGAACGAACTTTTGTAACACCCTTTAGCTTTAGCCTTAGTTTTCAGTGCATGTTGCGTCTGTGTTTTGCGTCCACGTTTGTGTTTGTGCTTGATATTTATTGATAACGGTCTGGTCCTATGGCTATATATGACTTATGAACTTCGGTATTCTCATTCTATTCGGTATCATTTTTGAATTCAGACTAATTTCTGATATATCGAGACATTGATCTTTATTACCTGAAGAAGCAAGTCAGCGTCAAAAAATAAATAAATAAGTAACTAAATAACCTTTTAGTGTAAGACGTAATTCCTTCCGGATGAAATAACATCCGGAGGAAAAAATATCACAGTTAATGGCGTAAAATTATTTCCGGAGGAAAATATTTCACAGTGAAATATTTTCCAGAATCGTGAAATTTTTCCCACAAAAATTTTACAGATACAAGAAGTGAAATATTGTCCATTTGAAACAAGATTAGTCATATCTCATACTTTTAGGTTAAATACTATAAAGTTAATCAAATTAAATCATAAACTTGAATAATGACAAAAATTTAATTGCGGAATATTCAGAAATAATTTCGCAGATGTTGAGCATGAAATAATATCCGGATCAATAACAAGATAATAAACAATGTGTATGTACGTACAGGTGACTTTTATCTCACAGAATGGAGGAATCCGAGCATATACACAAGGACATTACAGTGGTGCAACTGAGAGCAAAAATAGACTGTACAATTTTGTTACTACGAATGAACAACTACATTACTGTTCTGAAAAAAATAATCCATGGCGGTAGAAAACATTTATTGAAATAGTCAATCCGGAAAATATTTACCGGTAAAATATT
Organism: Lithophaga antillarum; assembly: GCA_028566495.1. Classification (NCBI taxonomy): domain Eukaryota; kingdom Metazoa; phylum Mollusca; class Bivalvia; order Mytilida; family Mytilidae; genus Lithophaga; species Lithophaga antillarum. The sequence goes on along the minus strand of JAOXYI010174866.1, from coordinate 27,397 downwards.
TCCGATGAAAAATAATTCACCGCGGAAAAAATATACCATTACGTATCAAGTTTGGAACAATAAAACAAATTTGTTTTATTGTTCCCAGGTGTCAAGTCACAGATTTACATATTTCATAAACCAATGCACATACTATGTCAGCAATATCTATACTGTGACAACATCTATAGTGTCAATCTGATCATGACCTTAATTTCAAACTCCAACGACCACTTAAGATTTTAATATTTTTTAGCATTTGCATAAGTTTATTTCTCATCAACCCTCGTATATTTGAACAGGAGCAACATCTCTAAAGGTTACCTTAAAAGCAAGATAGAAATATATGTGTGCCAACATTTATTTATGTTAAAAAGTCGAATTTGTTACTATTGTATTGGATATTCTTGTTGTCTGTCATTGGCTTCAGCATCATATAGTTCTGATAAATGATGGTTAAAGTAGTTATATTTTGATGACTTTTATTAGTGTAATATACATTCTGGAAAATTTCCTGCCATGAAATATTTTCCGGAAACTTTTTCACTGTGAAATACTTTCCAGGAAAAAATTTCACAGCTGTGGAAAGTATTTACCTGTGAAATAGTTGACCCGGAAAATATTTACCAGTAAAATATTTCCAGCGGAAAATATTTCACACCGGAAAAAATAAACCGTTACACAAACTCAGGTAAAAATACAGAAATTTCACAAAAGGGTTAAATATAGCAACTATTTTCAAAAATATTTATTCTAACAAGCATGCCCACTAAAATATTTCACAGAAATACTGATCAGCTGCATCATGTGTATAAATATCTTAACGGGACATGCTGCCGCTACTACCTATTGTTATTGAAAAACTCTGTGAAAATAACACTTTTTATGCAACTTTTTGACGTCACTATAATTAATAAAAGTGTTGCAGATATTTCCAAGAAAACTTTAATTTTCTAAAAAGTATATATCTAAGTTGACAACTATCACTCAATATTTTAAGAGTAAATCAGACAGATTTCATAAAAGGGGGCAAAAAAGGGCTTTTAATATCCCATCTTGTCCTTTCATGAAAATAAAACATTTTAAATCTTCAAAGCCCCCCCCCCTCCCAAGTCCACAAAAAAATGTATTACTTATATTCAAATATACACATACCTTGCATCTGCTTAAGCAGTGCCGGTCGTTTCTTTATGTACCGGAGTACAATATCCGGGTTTGCATCTGCAAACCCTTCCCATTCTTCTTGTATTCCTGAAATTATCATGTGTTTTCCTTAATATTTAAAATACATCTTATTATTACAATATACACCTTAATCAATGAACAACTGGAGCCATGTTGCTTTTAAGTATCTAGCTATACTAAGCAAGAGCTATATCACTAAAAATATTAAGGACTGAAAAAGAATTTTTTGAAATAACTTGATGCTGCTTATTGTAGTATTTATCTAACCATTATCAGATTATATAATGAACATACTGTTAAAGAGCTTCTGGTTTAATTTCAATTAAAATAAAAAATCGCCACAACAGGATTCATTCATGTAAGGGCTATTCCAGGAAAAAATGTATGGGGTGTTGGACGGCAGTGGAATTATTTTCGTATGGGTTATGGGGGTGCCCAAAATTGAATTGTATGGGTTGTTGTCTGTATAAAAAATATAATTGTATGGGTGGTTGTCATTTTCGTTAAGACGAAAATCTACTAATTCTCTTTTTCTTCCTTTCAGCTGATAAACAGAAAATGAATACGCTTTTAAATCACCGAGATCGATTCGCGGTATTAGCGTAACGTAAATTCCCGAGTATTCCGATCGCGCATACCGTTAATGGGAGATAATAGAGAGATACGAATGCGCGGCTGGTTCCCGGTTTGCATACAGGAACCCTTACGTATAGTACATTTTACGGAAACAGATCGTATTGACATTTTGACAACGTCACGTGCTTGTTGAATGGACAAGTGGGACGTCTTGGACGTTGGTAATTGGCTTGAGGCCAACGGCCTCGCCGTCTATAAAGATTTATTTAAAGGTAACAACCCGCTGTCAATATTGATACAAGAAAGAACCCAAACCGGAAAAGGGTGACAACTTCGGAAAAAAGGGGGTCCCAAGTGGTGTCATGGACTAGTACGAGGTTGATTATAAACCAGAAAAAAAATACATTGAGAAAAGTGAAATAATTATTATTAGGGAGAGATAGAGTACATTTCTGTAGGCTTATGTATTCACAAAAACAAAACATAAATCATTTCCCACACTCACACTTTCTTGTCCCATCATCTCATAGAACCAAAGACATAAATGGAATTGAAAGTCTTGAAAATTTAAAAGTTCTTTCTCAGAATTAAAAAAAAATACTCATATTTCCAAATGCACCTCACGCACTGAACAGTGAACTGTATAAATGAAATAATTGGAAAAAAATATCTTGCTGGATTTATACATGAATTTGTATCAATCGATATCTGGATTAGTCCAAGTATACATGTATGTCATGAATTGCTTATACATTTGTGTATTTATTGTTTTTAATTTAGGGAAACTTCAGACTTTTCAAATATAAAAAAAAGAACACAACTTAATTAAACATATATACATGTATTTAAGCACATTTATACATTTATCATGACATGTAAAACAATTTTAGCATATCATTGTTTATTGGTAAATAGTGTTTTTTAATAACTTTGGTATTGGTGCAATGCTTTGGTGGTGACACATTACTGTATTATATCAGTCTTCCAATTTAGCGACAAACCTGGCAGCTGAGACATTAAAATTGGTTTGGGAGTTAAAATATGCAAAAAAAATTTGGTCTAAACACGACAGAAAAAAATGCATGTGAAAAAAAAAGCAAAGTCTAGTGTGTCATGGCATTTGCCAATGGCAGAAAACTGGTTTGTAAATCTAGAAAAATAGCTTCTTTACAAGAGTGTTTATGCTTGTAATTTTGAGTTTAGGAGACCTTCTTGAGATAGCATTGCACGCCAGTGAACTAAAAAAATAAAGGCCAGTTAAACAAAAGGTTTTATGAAAACTGCTATATGGTACTGGTAACTACAAAAGGGGTTGAATAGGAACCCCCCTCTATCCCATATAGTATCCTATTCTATTTATAGAACAGAATAGCCCTAGTACTATTTATAGAACAGATATATAGGGTATCCTTCTCTATTTATAGAACAGATCAAGGATACCATTCTTTACACAGTATCCTCAAACAAAAACCCTTCTGTACACGGTATCCTAATATATTCTAAATAAAGGAATCCACCACTGTTTGTAAATACAGCATACCATTCTACATATTGTAAATACAGGATATCATTCTACATGTACCCGAAGGTATCCAAATCTATCTGTCCATTGTTTATATATTTAGGGGGTACACCATTGATATATTACAATATCTCACGAATCCCCCACCATTTGTAAATACAGGATACCATTCTACATATACTATTGTTAGGGAACCCTCTACATATATCCAAAGGTATCCAAATCTATCTATCCATTGCATATATATTTCTAACCAGTATTGTGTCACTGTTTGTGTGATTGTATATCTGTATCAAAGAGAAGTATGGGTTAACGTCATACTATCCATCCATTGACACTCAACAATAAAAGATCTAAACTTCAATACAAAACAATGGATATATTTGAAAGGATTTATATTACATATTGACAAGTCAATTTATGTGCAATACTTTTTTGAATAATAAAGCTTCTGAAATTTCAAGATGTTCTCTGTTTATGACCAAAAGTATCACATGACAGGTGATGCATGCATATCCAGAGATGCTTACCCTGTCAATGCACCTGATCTCAATCCAGATGGAGTTCATGCTATCCCCACTGTTTTCATTCCCATTTTTGTCTATATACTTGGAATTATGAGACTAAATGACTTTGGTATACTACTTTATTATTTCAAACTAACTGCAATGATTTTTTTAAATGATAAAACCTCTCAAATTTTCAAGATGTCCTTGATAATTATCCAGCAAATTTATATCAAAAGAGTGAATGACCAACAGTATTTCAAACAGTATTTCCAATCAGAATGAAATGAGGAAGTTCTGTTTTCAAATAATAAAAGAAGAAATTAATTATTTTTAAATCCCTAACCACCAAGGTGTACAATTTTCTTTGTACAACTTAAAAAGACTGTAGGATAGATAAATAGTACTTCTCAACTAATCTCTGTATCACTCTCCATATTAATAGGTGACTGTTAAATGAACAAAAAATACTAAGATTTTATTTTTATTTAGTAAACATTAATTAAAAATTTACAACAATTGTATAATAACACTTCAAAAAAAAAAATAATCTCAAGGAAAACTTTCAGGAGATTCATATAACAAATGGCACTTTATAACATTATTTTCTTCCATTTGTAAGTTATATACATGTAACAGAAGAATGTTTTATAAAAATTCCTGAGTACTATTACATTCCAAATTCCTGTGTACTATTATTCCCAATTCCTGAGTACTATTATATTCCCCAGTACAAACCTTAATTTTGAAGAGATAATATATCATTTTTAACAAATCAAATATTGGTTGTCAGGAAGAAAAAAAAAAACAGTGTAACCATCAATATAATAATAAAGCAGTAGACTATTAATAGGAAGACAAAATGATGTAAATACATGTATCACTGTAATTATAAACTACTCAACTTTTTATACAAAAGAATCAATATATATATATATAAGTACATGTAACAAAAGGAACTTTATAATATTTTCTATAATTTTTAAGGTATATAAAAGCAGAATTAAAACTAGAAAACTGACTGAGTCAGCAAGGGCCCCGCCGAGGCAATGTATCGGTAAACAGGAAGTAGGTACTCGGCAGATCTGAAAATCGCTTACAACGTACATCACATCATTATGAAGCTGAATACCAAATATCAAATTATTCCCTTCCATACAAGCTGAGAAATCTGCGACCAAAAAATTGTTGACGGAAATTGTTGACGGACGGACGGACGGACAGACGGACAAAGTGAAAACTATAGGGCACCCGCATCTCGATGCGGGGCCCTAATAAATTCAATTTTACAAAACAATCATTTCATCATACATAACATATCAACAGTGGCAATAAATTCAATTGTGGGTAAAGATTTTAAAGGTTTTATAATTATAGAAGTAATGACAAAACTGTATCCTCCTTTGCAAAAGTGTAATATGATCTAAAAATGTTATAAGGTTTTAATAAAAAATGGACAAGTAACAGAGATGTGAAAAAGAAATACACCTTCTCTCAAAGGTAAGTTATTCATCTTAATTAACATGTCATTGTTTCCATACAACACATATTACTTTTCCCGATAACTGACATAATTAAATGTTGAAAATTCCCTTATTTTATAAAAGCCTTTACAGTCAGATTTTGCTGATACTCAAAAAAGTTTATTGGTCTGTCATAAAATTGCACAATTAGCACATACAGAATCATATTTAAATTTTCAAACAAATTAAGGTGCAGATAATCTAAAGTTACCAACTTATATCAGTTTTCCATTTCAACTGATCTATTAATAACTTCAAAAAAGTTATAAAAATAAATCCGATTGAATTTAGGAGGTAACTGTATTTAATTTCAATAGTGCCAATTTGAAAATGTTAATATTATTGATCGCACATACTGGAGGCAGTAAAACAGATAATTGCGACCATTAAATTTCAGTTAACATGGGCAATTTGTAAGATTTACTGGTTGTCTCCATCCTGATGAAAATATCTTAAACAAACTTCAACTAACAAAAAAATGAATATGGACAATAAACTGATTTTTTTCTTCCGTAGCAAATAGTCCAGACTTTCCTTGATGTGTTATGATAAATTTCCCTAATATATTATAAATCTGACAGCTTTCACACTTTTTACTAAAAATACTTTTTTATTGATGACAATTCTTTTTTCATAATTTAGATCTTTGAAAAGTGCAGATATTATTTTACATTCCATTACAATCTAAGAAAGTAGACTGCAAATTTTATACCAAAAGATATCACTGTACATTTGGGGACTTGATGACAAATGATGTCTACATATACATCAATATGTACAGTATATTGAAAATAAAATTTATTTCTTTACATGCTGTATTCATGTACCATTACTTATGTCAATCCACTTTTTTTCTTTGTGATGAAATGTCACTCCTGCATGTTTTTATATTACAATATCTAGTCAAAAGTATCAACATACATTAAATGCAGTTTTGTCAGTCAGCCTGCAACTTCCAGAAGACTACTCAGAAGTATCCATTTATTCCTTACTGCAGAAAATAATCCAATCACCAATCCTTTATAAGAATTAAGTAATATATGGACGGGGAAGTCCTCTATAAAACAAAAGGTATGGCTGGCCTTCACAGTTCTTTAAACTTAAAAGGGATACCTTATCAATCTGAAAGATGTCACAATTTAAATGAAATGAAACATCATCTATAAAAACATCAAAGTCCAATGTTGTCTTTAATCAGTTTTTGTGTGGAAATTTATAAAACCTGAAGGGAAGTAGAAACATACTACTGTAATAATAAATGCTATGCTGTGATTACGTGTGTTGTAGGTGTATATGATTGATTGATTTATTTAATTGTCATTTTACACCACTTTCAGCAATTTTTCAGCTATCTCATGGTGTCCAGTTTTTACTGGAAGAAGAAGCGGGAGTACCCAGTGACAACCCCCGACGTTTGACAAGAAAACTGGCAACCCTTGTCAACTGAGGTTGGAGTTGAGCACACCTTGCCATGACAAAGGCTTTAACTCATGACCACAGCGTTGACACGCCAGTGATCAATAGTAGATGTGACAAAATACCGAGACCACTTAGCCACCAATGCCCTAGGTGTATATGAAAGTAAATATAAAATATTAAGATATTCATGTGGTGTTTATCAGCTTTAAAAATCTTCTCATTTATACGTCTTGTCCAAAATAAAAAAAATTCTGAAATCTTGAATCAAGAAAGCTTTTTTATAATGGTTATATCTTGCCACTAATTGACTATTGTGTTACATGGGGAAAATGTACTAAGGGTGACCTAAACTGAATTCTAAACTACAAAAAAGGGCAGCAAGATTGATACTTGATATGGATCCTCTCTCACCCTCTGACCCCTTATTTAAATAGCTTGGATGGATTAAAGGTGATGACAGAATAAAATATCACAAGTATCTCCTAGTATATAAAAGCCTAAAGAAAAATTTCATTTAATTTCTGAAGGAAATCACTACTCTCTCAGAAATGCTGTTAATGGTAATTTAGTATTCCCAAAACTTAAAACTGAGCTTTATAAAAACTCTTTCACTTATTCAGGGCGAGTTTATGGAATGGCTTGCTAAACATCATAAGAAATTCACCTTCTGTAAATTCTTTTAAAGAGAATTTAAAGAAATACATTTTACAACATTCTGTAACTGATGATATTTCACAAATAGATGATCAATTGATGTAAAAGTATTTTAAATATGTTGATCCATTGTGTGTTTGTTGTACTTATATCTCATGTTGAATTTACAGTCTTGTTATGTGCAAATGTATATAATGTTTTTTTCACAATGTATTATTACTGAGGGCCTTAGGGGAGATTAGTTGTTTAACTAACTGTGTTACCCTCCTGCTTTTATTATTATTATTATCAATTCAATGTGTTATCACTATGACTCCTGCATTCAATGGAGACATGGACATACAAGACACTAAATTTTGTATGTAACATGGTTTCATGCAATGGTACTTGTTACCTATTGCAACTATCATGTACAATGTATGTCTTTACATAATAATTTTTTTCTAACAAAACATTTTGGTAGACATCTGATTACTGATGTATCAAAATAATAGCAAACCTAGGAAGAAAAGTTTTTTGCTAATTTATCTTGACCCATGTATGTGCAAAATGCCAAGTTTTAGATCTGATTTACCTTCATATCATCTATGCGGTACCACTGTCCTGCAAACTCTATAAAGGCATAGTAATGCCCACTGGATACAGAGTTTCCTTTGTGAACGATAACAGCAAAAAGTTTAGCTTTATCTTCTAGAACCTATAAATATATTGCAGTTAACCAGTTTCATTTGTTAGATAAATTAAAGTCAAGTTATAACAGCATTTTTTTTCTATTCTTTCACAGAACATAATGATCGACTTAAGTTTTACTTTGTTCAACAAGTCAACTAAATTTCAATTACTTAAGCACTGTACACAAAACAATGCAACTTTTAAAGAAAAGAGATCACAAGCAAAGCAATTTAAAGTTGGTTGCCATATTTTCAATCATTAATGAATCTCCAAAAGCAAAATAAATAAGAGTAATCTACCTCATACTGAATTATAATGTATGTAAAATCCAAGTTGTTTTTAAATAGGACATGTCATCTAACTAAGCAGGACCCCAAGGGTAGCTGGGATATAGAAGTATGGCTACCTGGACTTCTCCTGTCCGGCATTAGGAACCATGCTGAGGGGTGTCTGTTTGGCTGTGCAGGATGTATAAATACACAGTCACGTCCAGTCTGGTTGGGGACGTTAAATCCAAGGCACTTGTAGGGAGAATGCCATGCTCTTTGCACATTAAAGAACCCTTTGGCAACAACTCTTTGGAGGGGTCCGTAGGTGACCTGTTGTAAGGCTTAATTTCTGACCCTACCCTATTCTCCCTCAATTTCCAGTGGCAATAAAAATTACCCGCCCTTCTCCCGGTCGACCCACTTTTCAGATCCTACCAATTGATATATTGTTAACTTGTTCTTGTCCTGAAAATGCATGAAAAATTTGCTGCTGGACGTTAGACAACAATCAATTAATCAATCTAACTAAGCTGAGGAGCTGTAAATGTACAGTTGACAACACATTCATAAAGACATCTGTATAGTTAAATGTACAAACCATATTTTCTGCTACATAATCCCGCAAAAACAGATCGTAGTGGATATCTATTTTTTTCATTATTTTTCTTCTAGCACCATTAAATCTATGAAATAAACAATACAAAATTACATAAAAAAATTCTTTCTTAGAACAGAGAAGAGCAAAACACACATGCTATAAGATGGTTTAAAACTTATGAACAGTTATTTGACAAAAGAACATTTACTACAATCAAAATATGCTTCACTGTTGATGAGTTACTGTATAAGACCCCTATCAGAACCTTTAAATTTGCTAAATCATAAAAAATTATTTTACATCATATTCCTTGTGTGTTGTGTGTACTCAGGAACTATATTCCAAATATGGTTGCGTTGCAAGTAGTTTTGCTGAACCTAAATTTCATAACATAAATGGACCGTGAAAAATCAATAAACCTCACATAATGTATTGTGATATGAGATGTGCATGCTTAGGAGGAACTATATTTCAAATATGGATGAAATCGAGATCAGGTGACTTATCAGCATATAAGACTGATATAAAAATTCCCTGATGAATATATAGAAAGTTGCAATGACATCCCTAAACAGGAAATGACTGTGCCCCAGATAAAAAAAATCCCATGTTACAACTTTCCATTGTCTTGCTTCACACCAAATACGAATAAGTTACAGCTTCTGTTGCTGAGAAATTTGTGACAGACATATGAACACCAGTATAGTAAACCAGTATACCCCACCAATCATTCAAAGCAGAGTATAATGACTACATATTTTAATATTGCACACACACACTTCTTTATCTGTATATTAATCATCACACAATGTCTGATTATAAACTGTGCCAGTTGTTCACATAAAATGTGTACTTTATATCCGGAAAGATGGGTAAAATAAGATATATCTTGCTCCATAGATTTTACATGACAACAAATTCCAAATTATTACCTTTGAAGTTGTATTACTATGTTCTTGGGAACTGAAAGCAATTTGCTCCTCTTTACTGCAGTAGTAGCTTTCTTGCACCTTAAAAAGAACCATTACCTAACATCTGTTAATAAATTATTACAACAAACATTTATCCTGTCAGACAAGATTAAATGCCAAAAGAAATCATGTACTGTATTAGACATCAAATAAATTTAATGTCTATTTAATTCAAAATATTAAATAAAATTTAGATCAGTTGTATGCAAATTTAAATGTTGGTTTGTAAACTGTTTGGTACCTGTCAATAGTTACACCAAATAACTGTTAATACTGTTATATTCATCGCATGTAAACAGATACAAGCATTATTTTAAGCATCCTTGTAAAGTGAAAAAATTGCATATACGTCCTTTGTTTAAAAATTTAACAACAGAAGTGAGTATTTCCTAGGAAATTAGAAAGAAAAAACATTATAATAGCATAAGGGTTGAAAATATGGAGAATACTGGCTGATGAAGACAGTTTTGGTGAACTGTTCATAAACTGATAAATGTAGGTCATGGTGACTTACTTCAGTTGGAGAGTTTAAATCTTATTCCAAAGCATTTACATGCTAATTTCCATGACTATTTATTAAAATGACAAGAATTGAACTCAGGTGTAAAATTTAACCACAGTGTGAATGTGTACTGAACATCAGCATTAGCTGTATTGAAACAGTGCTCAATAGTTTGTGTTTTATTATCTTGACAACAAATGTATCATCTATAAAGTGGAAAAAAGGGAAAAATCAATGGGGGAAATGATACAGAGGTTGCTTTTCCTTATTAGCTTCAGGGAATATGTCTTGTATAAATAATTTGAATGGTTTGGACATCTAAAATAAGACTGGTGAATTTGGAGGTGAACTAAATGTGAACTTTTTGACTCGATCCATTGCCTGATGTAAAAAAAACACATACCCTAAACATGTCCATTCCACTTGCTCATCACTGAAGTAACCCTTGATTGCCTGAGCTATATTTTGATACTGTTTGTTGTTTTAATGAAACAAAATGAAAAAGAATACTATGTTAAATACATGTACATAACAATATAATTGTGTAAACAGTATTTTTACACCTTCATAAATTAAATTTTGAATTAAACTATTGAAAAATAAAAGAAGAATGTGTCCATGGGACACAGATGCCCCGCTCCTAATAAATTCCTGGATTTATTTTCTAGTCTTATTGAAATTTTACCTTTTTGTTCTTCATAAAGGGACATAACTCAGGAACGTCAACAGTGAAATCTGCCAAAATCAAACCTAACCTGCCTTTAGTGGATCATAACAACATATTCAAATTTTGGTTTGATTTGGTTGAGTCACACTCAAGTTATTGAACGGAAACCATAAATTTTACAATTTTGTATTTCATAAAGGGACATAACTCTGGAACGTCAAAAATGAAATTGGTCATAATCTAACTTGACCTGCCTTTAGTGGTTCCTAACAACATATCCAAATATCAAAACATTGACCTGCCTTTAGTGGTTCCTAACAACATATCCAAATATCAAAACATTTGATCACAGCTAACTAAAGTAATTGGATGGAAACCAAAAAATTGACCATTTCATACTTTATAAAGGGGCATAGCTCAGGAACCTCAAAAATGAAATCCTTTAAAATCGAACTTGACCTGCCTTTAGTGGTTCCTAACAACATCTCCAAATATCAAAATATTTGATCAAAGCTAACTTAAGTTATTGAACGGAAACCATTAAATATACTATTTTGTACTTTATAAAGGGGCATAACTCAGGAACCCCAAACATGAAATTCGCCAAAATCGAACTTGACCTGCTTTTAGTGTTTCCTAACAACATATCCAAGTATTAAAAAATTTGATCAAAGTTAACTAAAGTTATTGAACGGAAACCATTAAATTTACTATTTCATACTTTATAAATGGGCATAACTCAGGAACCTCAAAAATGAAATCCTTTAAAATCGAACTTGACCTGCCTTTAGTGGTTCCTAAGAACATATCCAAATATTAAAAAATTTGATCAGAGTTAACTAAAGTTATTCAATGGAAACCATTAAATGTACTATTTCGTACTTTATAAAGGGGCATAACTCAGGAACCTCACAAATGAAATATGACAAAATCGAACTTGACCTGCCTTTAGTGGATACTAACAACATATCCAAATATCAAAACATTTGACCAAGGCTAACTTAAGTTATTGAACGGAAACAAAACAGGACGGACGGACAGACGGACAAGGGTAAAACTTAATGCCATAAGGCGACGGGGGCATAAAAATGTGACAAATGACATTAGGTAAGTAATTTCTGAACAAGGGACATCTACTTTATTCTTTCACTGGTGATACTTCAACATTAAAAGAATTTTGATGATGACAGTGACAAAATTATTCTTTTATGAACTGACAGCTATTAAACTAACAGTACACATGTGATAATATCTCCTATTGTCATGCACTTACATTTGTACTTTTAGATACAGTCTTGCTCTTCACAGAAGATTTCACAAGAACAGCAATTAAAGCTTTGCTCTCTTCACTTTTGCCTTTGGTGGTATCTTTACTTCTGACAAATTTTCCTTCAACTCTTGTTTCACCGACATTCGTTTTAACAGAATATTCACCTTCCGACAATAATCCATCAGAAACAACATTACTTCCATTTAAAAATGAATCTTTATAACAGAATATTTGAAATCCCACTCCGACAGCAATTTTTGTTGTGCATATTTAAATTCTTTACATTTTCCAGCTCTACTATAATCCGACTTTTATTAATTTTTCACAATTGTGTACACCTTAAAAGATAACAACTCAATAATTGGACAAGGATGGCAGCTTTCAAGTACTCCAACAGGTGAAAAAGACATTAATTTATGGCTTCATTTAATACATGCAGAAAAAATAATTTACATTTAAAGCAAGAAATATAAAAACTTAAGTACATGTAGCTATAGGATCACCTGAGCCTGTATCACTCATCTAATCATAAACTTCCATCTTAATAGAAGTTGAAAATATTATTGAAACTTTGCAAATCTTCCATATTATGACTTCAATCCTATGGGCTCTTGGGCCTTCATTTGTATCAACTTCAATGGTGTTTCTTACAAACTTTATTTTTCAACATTTATCTTTAATGGACCTTGAAACTTCATATGTAATCAAAATGTAGAACAGATATTTCTGAACTTCTGTTGATGGTTGAGAAGACAGATGATTTTTTTTTCTATGTTGTTTTGGTTTTCCGTATTTTTAGGCCTCAAGCACAATTGATGAGACATTGTTTGTCAAAATGCACATATTGTGCACTAAATTTGGTATCATAGATTGTTTTTAATGATTTCCCCATTGAAGCTCATGCTAAATTGTATACCCTTGGGCAGGCATTTGATGGATCCTGGAGCCTTCATATGCATAACATTCCATATCAGAAGGACACTTCAAGTAAAATGTCATTAAATTTCACATAGTAAATGCCTAATATGGCCCCTGCCAGCTGGTATCTGAACCTCCCAAGGAACATTTCTGCCAAGTCTGGTTTCATTTTGTGCACTGGTTTTTGAAGAGCATCAAAATGAAACCTCACAGTCATCACCAAAGTTAAATTATACTTGGGCAGAACCTTGCAAGGAACATTTCTGCCATGTTTGATTCTATCTCATATCTCATAAGATGATTAAAATGGAAAAGTTTATGGTGATGACAGATGGATGGACGATGGACATCAAGGAATAGCAAAATTGGCATTCAGCAATGTGAACTAAAAAATCTAGCACAATTTAAATTCTTACCTTTTCAATTGTAACACTCAAAGCAGTAAAAATTTCACTTCTTGTAGATTCCATGTGGCAGCTATTGCAAATCACTAAAAGGAATAAAATATTAATACCAGCTTTTATTTCCATTCTGAATATTGAGAAAACATTTAGTAAAGTTAATTACAGATTTCAAGATTTTATGTATGTGTATTTTTAGATTTTGCTCTTAGTAATGAATGTATAAAAAACTTACTAAAATTCTATTTAACCAAATGCTTCCAATGTTTACAGTTTAATTCCCGGCAAGGTAATTTATAAAAATTTTGTAAGAGGTTTTTAATTATTTAAGTGGAAGTTCTTCAAGTTTATCAGGAATGAAAGGATTTTAACATTGAATAAATGTTCTCTCCATATGTCGATGCAACTGACAATGATAAAAATATGACACATATACATTGTCTTCAGGAACCTCCACTACAGATGAGATAAAAGCTCTACTACAAAAACTAATGTGCTTTCTAACAATCTTTGTGTTACAGTCAGGTCATATGCATGTTTTTAACAAGAAATAAAGAGAAAACTATCGCTCAGATAAGTCCATTATTTTGTACATATAGCAAACTTCCATTTTTTGTAAATAAAAGGGGACTATGGTTTCAAAACGCTTTTGCTAATTTAAGTCAAATGTGCATTTGCCAAATGAACAGAACTATCAATTTCTGCGTAATACCACGCAAATACATATAGCACCTCATTTTCATACATCTACAGCATGAACTTGATCTGATCTTGACTTAACATAAACGAATTTAGCACATAAAAAAGGACAACTACATGTATTTACAATAAAGAAGAGGTCTACCACATAGTTTTAAAACCCATTAACTTCTGAGGGTTTTACCCAGAGTCATATTTTAAACTATGTTCTGTGATGGCAGTCAAATTCGATGGATGTCTGGCTTATTGTATATGGTTTTGCAGTGTATGAAATTAGGAGAAAACTCTACCTGGACATGTGGTCCAGATCATCTGAAATGGACTGGACCACAAATAATTAAATGGAGATCACACTATAAAAAGATGTTCTGTTTGAGAATTTTGACTTAGACAGGAGGTCTAGCTAAATTTAATTTGAGTAGACCATATTAAGTTTGAGCTGGACATTGTCCTGTGGTCCAGTATAATTTCATACACTGTTTTGAAAGGACCCTAGCCAAGGTTATCAAACAGGCTCTGTGGTTTCATAGAGGAAGATTTTTACACATACATGTATTTCAAATAGGGTCCTCTGTTAAACTAGGTTCCGTGATGGCAGCCATCTTATATATACATATATATATATAACTATATAAACTATTACACATACATGTATTTCAAATAGGGTCCTCTGTTAAACTAGGTTCTGTGATGGCAGCCATCTTGGATGGAGTTTGGCATTTTGAAACAGGACAACCAAAGGTCAATTCTAGCCAAGTCTGATCTAACACTTATTTCCTATAGGGTCCTATGCTAAACTATATTCTGTAATAGTAGATATCTTGGAAGGAAGTCAGAGTCTTCAGATACAATCTTCAAAGAGGAACATTCAAGGACTATACAAATCAATTCTATTTCCATTTGGTCTGGTTCTGAAGGGAAGATATTCAAAATTTTACATCATTTTGAACATTCAGATGCCATGGCAGCCATCTTGGATGGAGTGAAGGCCTGCCTGATACAATTCCAAAACAGATCCTGCCAAGGAGGACAGATGCCAAGTGATGGCAATAGCTCACATGAGCTCTAAAAAGAAATGTAACATTGTGCTACCAATGTTCTACATTTTTCATTACAAAGCCTGAAATCAGCTCGCACCTGAACTGCTCTGCATTCCATAAAAAATTCTCTTCTTATCAGGTGTAATTTCTGATCTATATAAATGTAAAAAAGAGAAAATGTTAAAACATTAGTAACAGCTTCAGAAACTAAGTGCAAAGAAATCCTGTTTAAGAGGCTGTCCATGTAGAAATCAGGCAGATCCTATGATATGGGTGGCACATGGTAAATTTTATCCCACCGATTTTTTTGTTCCAATGTAATGTTTAACTCACATGTATGTTAGAAAGAATAGGGGTTTTTCTGTATCAAAAGGGGATGACTCAGAATATGATTCCAAAGCTCCATAACAAAGCAACTAAATTATGTACAGATCATAGAGTTATTTCCCTTTATTTCATAGTTTTTAGTGCTTTCTATATAATTTATTACACTATAACTACTGTGGTAAATTACAAACCAATATTAATTTTTTAGAAAACATAAGTTTGTGATCTCAAACAAAACAAAATTTTGCATGTGCCACCCACTGCCTGGGTCTTCCATGGATACCCTCTTAATACTTTTATACAGATATATTACTTTATACTTATTTATTACAACACTTTTAATATTTCTGAAATTCTGGATTTTTTGGGCCTTTTTTAATTAGTAGGACAGAGGATTCTATAATTGAATTTGACCCTTATTTTAGTCATAAGTAATATCAATTTAAATATATCCAGTTGATTGGACATAAACAAGAACAGCGTTCCATGTCCCCCGCCGCATAATGTGAGGAAATTATAACATGGCAGCCATTTTCGAACTTGAAGAAGATTTCGTCAGTGTTAAGCTTCTACATAAATCTGAATAAGATCAGATTTAAAATAAAAGTGCTAGAGTGCTAACAATGAATAATTTACTTTCTTAGTCTTAAAGGGCAATAACTCCTACAAAAGATATAACATGGCCACCTTTTTCAAACTTGAGGAAGAGGTCGTCAATATTAAGCTTCAGTATAAATTTGAAAAAAAATTGTATTTAAAATGAAATCTCTAGAGTGCTAACACTGACATTTTTCCAATTTTCTAAGTCTTAAAGGGCAATAACTCCTACAAAAAATTTGACATGGCAGCCATTTTCAAACTTGAAGATGAGGTCACCAATATTAAGCTTCAGGACAAATTTGAAAAAGATTGGATAAAAAATGAAAATGCTAGAGCGCTAACACTGATATTTTTCTGATTTTCTAAGTCTTAAAGGGCAATAACTCCTACAAAAAATTTGACATGGCAGCCATTTTCGAACTTGAGGAAGAGGTCACCAATATCAAGCTTCAGTATAAATTTGAAAAAGATCCGTGGAAAAATAAAAATGCTAGAGCGCTAACAATATTGGGACGGACGGATGGACGGAATGACGGACGGACGGACGGACGCCCGGCATTTCTATATCCCCCGCTCCGCGTTGCGGCGGGGGACAATAAGATATTTAGGACCCAATCTATATTGTTTTAATGCAATTTTCAGCTTATATAATTATACATGTATAAAATAAAGCTTTATATGGACACTTCTACTTTTTAGTAAATCTTAAAATGTATACAACACATTTCTTTGATTAAAGTCAGTAAATAATTTATCATTTATATGCTTTCCAGATTTCAGCTGATCAAGTGGCCACATTAGGCTGGTAATCCCAGCCTAAAAAACCTGTATATATGTTGCAGAGCTCATAACCATGCATGCAGCTACAGCTCAAATTTAAGCCAAATCTGGCAGGCTGCTGGATATTATTTTGAAAGAGGACCTCTAAGGACCATTCATGTCGTTTGGTTCAACTTGGCCCAGTGGTTTCTGACAAGAAGATTATTAAATGATTTTTTGCTTTTTATGTCTATTGTGCATAACTGCCCGAACTCTGCAAAAGTACAAAGTTTTAACTAAAAACCTGTAATATATGTTACAGAGCTCATAACCATGCAGCTACAATTCAAATTGATTAAAATCGCCCCAGTGGTTTCAGAGAAGATTTAAATGTGAAAAGCTCACAATGGACGGAAGACTGATGCCTAGCCATGAAAAAAGCTCACATGGCCTATGGAAATAAATTGGACTTGAAATAGAAAAGTTACAATTGAGGTTGATTAACCCTTTAATTTTGATCCCCTTTTACCTCAGAAATGGTACATCACATCTGTTGAAATACTACCGATAGCTCTTCCTTCATACCCAGTGGGGGTATAAAGATGAATATTGACAGATAATGTGACCAAAGACAACAAATGCAAGTTGAAGACAATACCTCATACAACTTTTGGGCCTGGTGAGCTAAAAATGAAAGTATGTGTCCAAAGGAAATAAATGTCCCTGCAATAAAGGTATTTCAAATTATTACTCGAGTCACTGATATGATGTGTAGAATTAGGAACTAAGCCCATGTTGACAAAATTAGTTCAGTAAAAACTAAACATGTATTTGTCCCTCAAAATACTGCCTTAAAATTTCAGAAAGTATATATGTAAAGTGAACTAAAATTAATGGACACACTGGATCAATTTTTGTGAATTTTTTGTTAAATTTACCTGTGTTCCAATTATTATTCCAGGCATATATATGAAATATATGAGTATCTAATTCTTCAACATAAAAGGGGTAATGCATGACAAGCTCACCCCCATGCTGCCCCAGCACGAACAACTAACATAGACACTATATAACTTTGGAAAAGTGAACCTTGGACCTGAGTGGCAATAAGTGCGGGACCACCATTAAAGAGGGGAGGTACACATGTATAATGAGGGGACACAGTATTTATTTAAATAGGTTCATCCGCGGATTTTTAAACATTTTTCGCATAGGATCCTATGTTAACAAGATTGCTATAGTATAGCCAATGTCCCCCACGGATTTATATAAACCTATTTGGCAAATTGTAACTCCAACTAAAAATTCTTACAATAAAGTTTGTATACAAATTTTAGAGATTTTCCAGAATTCAAACTCTCTTACAAATCAAATTCATTCAAAAATCAATCAAAGGGCAATAACTCCTATAAAAACAAGAGGCTCAGGTGAGCCTGTATCGCTCACCTGACTTGAATAAGCCCATCAAGTGTTAAGAAATGTGTGCATGATGAATCCTCTGTTGAAATGACTCTTATTCCCTCTTTGTGGAATCCGGGATGCAGGCCATAATTTGTATGTTTCATTGGAGTTGCCTCCCTTTTTAGCCGGTATAACTTCATAAACACTTGTAAATTACTTTCTATTGCCAACGGAAAACAATCAAGTGATCCAAGTACCATATTGGAATTCCCTTACTTATAAAAATACAAGTCAGCTCAGAAATTCAGAAAGCTGTGTAATTATCCCCAATAATACATTTGGCCCCTTGTGTCTTAGAAAGAGAAGTAGTTACTGAAAAGAGGACTTCAATGAAAAAAAATCCCATCTAAGGATGATTCAGGCCATATTTTGTTTATATAGGCCCAGTGGTTTCAGAGAAGAAGATTTTTGAAAAAGTTTACGACAGACAGACGACGGACGAAGGACGACGGACGACGGATGCAAAGTGATGGCAATAGCTCACACTGGCCCTTTGGGCCAGGTGAGCTAATAAACAGATTTTCCCAAGAATCGAACTCAGCGGAGAGATTCATACTATAAAGCTTGTGTATAAATATGAAGTCAATCGGTTCTCAAATAAAAATGCTCGAGCGCTTACAAATCAAATTCATTCAAAAATCATTCAAAGGGCGATAATTCCTATAAAAATATACAGATTTTCCCAAGAATCGAAGTCGGCCAAGAGATTCCCACTTTAAAGCTTGTACATATATATGAAGTCAATCAGTTAACAAATCAAAATGCTAGAGCGCTTACAAATCAAATTCATTCAAAAATCAATCAAAGGGCGATAACTCCTATGAAATAAACAGATTTTCCCAAGAATGAAATTCGACCGAGAGATTCCCACTATAAAGCTTGTATATGAATATGAAGTCAATCGGTTAACAAATAAAAATGCTAGAGTGCTTACAAATCAAACTTATTCAAAAATCAATCAAAGGGCAGTAACTCCTATAAAAATATATGGATTTTCCCCAAGAATCGAACTTGGTCGAGAGATTTCCACTATAAAGCTTGTGTATAAATATGAAGTCAATCAGTTAACAAATAAAAATGCTAGAGCGCTTATAAATCCTGATGGATGGACAGACGCCCAGTATTTCCATATCCCCCACGTTGCGTGTTGCATGGGGGACAAAAATATGTCTATGTCTGGGTCATCGGACATAAATCTGAAAGTGCACCATCTAAAGATCATTCAGCCATAGTTTGGCCCAACTGGCCAAGCAGTTTCAGAGAAGATTTTTTTAAAATTATTCTTTGTTAAATTTTCGATTTTTAGCAATGACAGCCGTCTTGGTTGGCAGCTAGGGTCGTCTGACTTAATTCTGAAAGGAGACCATCCAAGGACCATTCCAGCAAAATTTGGTTCAATTTGGCCCAATGGTTTCAGAGTAGTTGATTAAAATGCAAAAAGCTAACGGAGGACAGATGCTCAGTTGTAGGAACAGCCTGACCTGAATGTCAAAAATAGAAAATTGAATGCTCCCGCCTCAGCCAGCTCATCCACCCCCACCCCATTCATTACCTTCACTTTTGGTTTGGTTCTGAGGAATGTGTAAGGGTATAATGGACACTAAATGTGTTGGAGAACCGAAATGTAGTTTTAATATAACTTAATTTCAAGGAATGGTACACTATTCATTGGGAATAATGTAGAAAACTTATGCATGGACTTTAAAAGGTGTTTGTGTAAGACACATACAATGCCCCCTCCCCCACCCACATACCCCCGGTTATTGCCCATTGTCTGCTTAGTCAGCAAGAAGCAGAAGCCAATGAAATAAATGGATGTGTACCTAACAATGTGATCTTCAAAGATCTAAGTCTGTGTTCGTGGTACACGATTGCCACATCGCCAAATGCGAATAAAAAACCAAAGTGGGGAAGAATAATTCATGCTCGTTTGCCACTTTAGTGAATTAAAAATTTGCGGTAGTTTGTAAACATAGAACTGACAATGATCAATACTGTGTGCAATATACAAAATAAGTAACAAATCTGGTGAGTAAATGTGTTTTTCCGATCCATTCTACCACTTTCAAAACACCAGAGAGTGTTCTGGGAACTCCTTTCCGTTATCCAATTAGCCTTGGATCCTGGCTCACTGACTATCGGCAGTAGACACGGTAGCCAGCTGGGCCAGGAATCCAGGCTATTATCCAATTAGGTTTCAGTATCGACTTCAATGTCAAAACGAGGCTGAAATAGCATAGTAGCAGTACCGATATTTTTATTTTCTTTTTACAATGTTAAAAGTTTTTACCTCCAGCAATAAGTGTTTCCTTTGTTCATACCGCAATGTATTTTTCGTGGCTTATCAGCTAAAACAGCAATGTACAAAGTCAACTTCAATGTGGGTCATGACTTGCGAATGAAAATTTTCAATTAGAAGTGTGCTGAGCCAGTTTTGTTATCAAATAAATGGTTTTTTCACAATAATTTCTTTAACTTTTTTGGCTGTTACCGATTTCGTATTTTGCTGTACGAGGGATTAGATTCTAGAGGTTTATTAGTTTGCAAAAGCCGAAAGATGTTTAAATATTTGTATTATACCATCTTTTTGCATGTAGCAGATGACTTGAAATGATTAATCCTTTTTTTCAACACTGGCATATTATTCTACATTATTTGACCATGTGCAGGTTTTTACCCTGGTATGAGTTTGAGGCGTTTACAGAAATTAAATTTTTTAGTGGCTAAAGAAAATTTTGGTGTATTAGCCACTGTGGCTAATGAAGATTTTCTGCTACCACTAACACAGTAAGTTTACATGTATGTATCCAATATTTTATAAAAAATTGTCGAAAATCAAAATCCATATAATATGCACACCTTCAGTGTAAGTACTAACTGTCTACAAAATATAAAAGGTCTAGCTCAAAAACTGTAGGAGGAGTTAGGCGGACAAACCATATAATCCTATGTGGATTTAGCAAAATCTGCCCAAGTTCATATATCAAATATTTTGAAACATGGGTTGACACATGAATATGTCTCGCCTGCCTCCACATCACATGGGGGAAACATATTTTATTATGAAGTTAATGCACCATCAAAATGAGATCAAGGTTAGGGGACATGTAACTGGCTGACATGCAGACTCTAGAATGAATGTGCAGACTAAATGTAGCTGACCTATGTTGCAGAGTTATTGAGAAACTGAACTAATCACAAAATTTTGACGTAAAATAAACAAAGTCACTGGACCATGAAAATAAGGCCAATGTCACATGACATGTACCTGGCTAACATGTACACTTCATAACAAACATATGGACCAAATATGGCTGCTCTATCATTTACAGTTACTGACAAACTGAACTAATCACAAAACTTTGACATAAAATAAACAAAGTCACTGGACTGGGAAAATGAGGTCAAGGTCACATGACATGTACCTGGCTGACATGTACACTTCATAACAAGTGTATGCACCAAATATGGCTGCTCTATCAATTACAGTTACTGAGAAACTGAACTAATCACAAAACTTTGATGTAAATCACTGGACCATGAAAAAGAGGTCAAGGTCACATGACATGTACCTGGCTGACATATACATTTCATAACAAGTGTATGGACCAAGTATGGCTGCTCTATCAATTACAGTTACTCAGAAACTGAACTAATCACAAAACTTCGACGTAAGTCACTGGACCACGAAAATGAGGTCATGGTCACATGACATGTAGCTGGCTGACATGTACACTTCATAATAAATGTATGGACCAAATATGGCTGCACTATCAATTACAGTTACTGAGAAACTGAACTAATCACAAAACTTTGACGTAAGTCACTGGACCGTGAAAATGAGGTCAAGGTCATATGACATGTTCCTGGCTGACATGTACACTTCATGACAAATGCATTAACCAAATATGGCTCCACTATCAATTACAGTTACTGAGAAACTGAACTAATCACAAAACTTTGACGTAAAATAAACAAAGTCACTGGACCGTGAAAATGAGGTCAAGGTCACATGACATGTACCTGGCTGACATGTACACTTCATAACAAATGTATGGACCAAATATGGCTGCTCTACCATATACAGTTACTGAGAAACTGAACTAATCACAAAACTTTACTCAATTGTTGACGCCGCCGCCGCCGTCGGAAAAGCAATGCCCATGTCTCGCCTTCTGCGACATTCGTCGCAGGCGAGACAGAAACTAGAGGCTCACTGAGTCTGTATTGCTCACCTGGTTCTAAACTGACCAATTCTAAAGTCATTTTCAAGAAGACCTTCAAGTGTACTTCCCTTGAGGTCCAAGATGGTGATCATCCTGGAATTCCAACTGGCATCAAAATTAAAGTTTAGTAAAAGACCTTCCACTGATTACTTATGGACAAAGCCAGTTTCAACTGTTATAGTCATTTCCAAGAAGAAAATCTTCAAGTATATTTCTGTAGTTGTTTCCAAGATCTTCAAGTGTATTTCCCACTGGGTCCAATATTAAACTTTGTCCTGTGGTGGCAGCCATCTTGAATTTCAGATTGGCACCATGACACCATTTTGGTAAAGAACCTTCCAAGGAACATTTACGGATATGTGCAGCTTCAACTCTCATAGTCATTTTGAAGGTCTTCAAGCGTGCTTCACATAGGGTCCAATGTCCAATGTTAAACTTTGTCCCGTGGTAGCGGCCATCTTAGATTTCCAATTGGCATCAGAACATCTTTTTGGTAAAGGATCTTCCAATGAACATTTATGGATATGTTTAGTTTCAACTGTCATAGTCATTCCCAAGAAGATCTTCAAGTGTATTTCCCATAGGGTCCAATGTTAAACTTTGTCCACGGTGGCGGCCACCTTGGAATTCAGATTGGCACCGCGAACACCATTTTGGTAAAAGGCCTTCCAATGAACATTTATGGATATTTAGCTTCAACTGTCATAGTTGTTTGAAAGAAGATAATCTTCTTGTCCACGGTGGCGGCCATCTTGGAATTCGGATTGGCACCGCGAACACCTTTTTGGTAAAGGATCTTCCAGTGAACATTAATGGATATGTTTAGCTTCAACTGTCATAGTCATTCCCAAGAAGATCTTCAAGTGTATTCCCCATAGGGTTTAATGTTTAACTTTGTTCCACAATGGTGGCCATCTTGGATTTTGGATTGGCACAATAAACACCATTTTGATAAAGGACCTTCTAATGAACATTTATAGATATGTTTAGCTTCAACTGTCATGGTTGTTTCCAAGAAGAAGAACTTCAAGTGTATTTCCCATAGGGTCCAATGTTAAATTTTGTGTCGTGGTAGTGGCCATCTTGGATTTCCGATTGGCACCATGAACACCATTTTCGTAAAGGATCTTCCAGAGAACATTTATGGATATGTTTAGCTTCAACTGTCATAGTCGTTTAAAAGAAGATGATCTTCAAGTGCATTTCCCATTGGGTCTAATGTTAAACTTTGTTCCACTTTGGCCATCTTGGATTTCAGACTGGCACCACAAACACCATTTTGGTAAAGGATCTTACAATGAACATTTATAGATATGTTTAACTTCAACTGTCATAGTCATTTCCAAGAAAAAGATCTTCAAGTGTATTTCCCATAGGGTCCAATGTTAACATATGTCCCGCGGTGGCGGCCATCTTGGATTTCAGACTGGCACCATAAACACCATTTTGGTAAAGGACCTTCCAATGAACATTTCAGGGTATGTTTAACTTCAACTATCATAGTCGTTTCCAAGAAGAAGATCTTCAAATGTATTTCCCATAGGGTCCAATGTTAAACTGTCCTGTGGTGGCGGCCATCTAGGATTTCCAATTGGCATCACGAACACCTATTTGGTAGAGAACCTATCAAGGATCATCACACAATAAAACAATTCTATCTGCTGTGTAGTTTCTGACAAGAAGATCTTTGAAATTTCAGCCAATCAAAACACATTATTGGCCATGGCGGCTATGTTAAATATCAGATCGGAACAAAGGACACAATTTTAATAGAGGACCTTCCAATGCACATTCCTGCCAAATCTGGTTCCATTTGGCCAAGTGGTTTCTGGGAAGAAGACTCAAATGTGAAAAGCTAACGCCGGACGAAGGACGACAAGGACGACGACGACGGACGCCAAGTGATGGCAATAGCTCACATGGTCTTTTGGACCAGGTGAGCTAAAAATGGGACAGAGGTTCCCCTTACCCTGGCTAACCTGCCTTGGTCTGGGGGGCATATGCCCAATACTGCTGGAAAATGAACATTTTTATCTAACATGTTTAAGTTCATTAGCAATAAAATAAAGAATCATGACATTCAAAGAATTTTCTGAATACAATATATGCAGAAACCAACTTTTTTACATTTCAAGGCCATAACTACAATGTGGCAAAGGCCACATACAACAAAATCGAATTTGATGTCTTTATAGTGATTAATATCCTTCTGTTAAAATTTCAAAAGGATTCATCCAATGAAACTGAAGTTACTGAACAGAAACCAATTTTTAATGAATTTTCATATTTTCAAGGTGTATAACTCTGGTGTGGTATGTGCAACATCCGTTAAAATTGAACATGTTCTGTCTTTAGTGGTATCCTTGTTTTAAAAGTATTAGGCCCATGAAGGCCTTATTTTGGCCCTAAAAATTGAAGTTTCAAAAACTGCATGAATAATTAATGAATTAAACTTTAAAATATTTATATTTAATGAATTAAAGCTAGTTTTGCTTCAGAAGAACATTTTACCCTGGAACTATAGCCTCAAAGATCTGGTAAATGTACAATTTTCAGCATAATTTACATTTTTTGGCATTTTTAACATCATTTTGGGTCTGGCAAACATTGGTCACACCCCTTGATCTAAATACTTTTGCAATTAAAATATCCCTATGTGTCAGAATAATCTTTTGACATCAAAATATTTTGGATCGGGCGTGTGGCCATTGTTATCTGGGGCAAAAACTACCAAAAATTGTCCCATTTTTGGCCAAAATTATGAGATTCTCCAGGAATGTACGTGATTATGATGTCAATGTGACGTCATTAGTGATGTCATGGGTCAAAATGCATTAGTAATGTATTATTGAGACATATATATGCTAATATTTTCCGACAAGGATTATGAAAAAGATATGTAATCGAAATTTCATGAAATAATAGAGCCAATATAGGCCCTTCGTGAAACTTCTCCTTTCAGGAAGATTCATGAAAGTTACATGTTTAACTAACGTGACTAAAGTAATTGAACAGAAACAAATTAAATTTTTTGAAGAATTTTCACATTTCAAGGGGCATAACTCTGATGCTGCATAAGCCACACTGACCAAACTTGAACTCGACCCGTCTTTCATGGTCAATATCCTCCCATCAAATTTCAAAAAGATACGTCAAACAAAGCTGAAGTTATTGAATAGAAACCAATTTTTCAATAATTTTTTTTTATTTTTAAGGGGCATAACTATGGTTTGGTATGAGCCAAAGTCAAAGTCAGTCTGTCTTTAGTGTTCAGTCTCCTTGTCCTAAAATTTCATAAAGATTCATCAAAGGAGACTGAAGTTATTGAACGGAAACCAATTCTTTAAAATAATTTTCATATTTCAAGGGCACAACTCTGGTGTGGTATGTGCCGGACCCGCTAAAATCAAACTTGATCTGTCTTTCAAGGTCAATCTTTGATAACACACTATGTTTGATTAATCAAGTTTCAGTTAATTTGGTAGAGCTCATTAATCCTCATTTTTCAAAAAAAATAACTTTTACTGATTTTTAAGCTTTTACTTTCTTTTTCTTTTTGTGGCATATTATGGCAGGATAATGTAACTAACAACAGGGGTAAACTGCATTCTGACATCAGGTATCACTTAGTGTATACATGAATAGCCGATAATTGTACCTTTTTGTTTAGGGTCCCAAGTATCTGAATCCTTCCAAGCTCTGCCATCTTCATCATATTCTAACATACATAAGGACAGTTGGAACAACTGCTCTATAGTACGCAAACGATTACACTGTCTTTCATCCAGTGAGTAAAAATTAAATGGGTTATGTTCTTGACCTCGTGGATAAACTTCAAGCAATTGATCATGATTAGTAAATGACAAAACACGGATTGTCTTTGTATCATCATCTCTCTCAGTATATCCTAAAATAATTGCATCTTCATCTGTTCTCTGCTTTTTAATTCCTCCACTCGGACCAAATGTAGATGGATCTACATCTCCTTTACTCAGTCGCTTCTACAAAAAATATATACCTTCTTTTAAATGGCCATTCATTTATTTCATGCACGTTGAAATCATTTCTTGCACAATTCTTTTTGGAGGAGTGAACTAGAGGCTCATAAAAGCCTGTATCGCTCACCTGAATTTATTTAGCCCATTTAAAATGTCTGCACTTTGAATACTTGTACCTCTTAATTATGTATTTATTGTTCACATTTGAGCCAATTCTGGATTAAAATGAAGCACTTTGGCCCACTTTGAGCTAAAAATACAACATGCTTCAACTGTATTTGTAATTTCAAATATTATGATATGTCACAACTCCAAGCTTGCAATAAGGTCTATTTTTAGTAAAGCAGCTTTTTGGGGTAAAGTATTGCTACTGTGATTCTTAAATGATCAAATTATGTCATGCCTCAATAGCACTTGCCATTTTGAGTCTTATGATATGCCACAAACCTAACTTTCATGTCTGTTTTATATTTAACAACGGTTGATACATGAATATGTCTTGCCTGCCTCCACATCACATGGGGAAACATATTTTATTATGAAGTTAATGCGCCATCAAAATGAGGTCAAGGTTTGGGGACATGTAACTGGCTGACATGCAGACTCTAGAATGAATGTACAGACTAAATGTAGCTGACCTATGTTGCAGAGTTAC
>JAOXYI010174756.1:0-11363 GCA_028566495.1 Lithophaga antillarum | reverse complement strand
ATTATATCCGTCCCTTCTTCTTTTCACATGGAAATGAATACTATTTGCACAAATTTTATATTCTATGCCTTATTATGTTCGTCGACCAGATGGTTAATTAAGTCAATATATAATTCGATGAAGAAACTAATTAACGACACGTGTTCTATATTTTATTAGGATTTTGTCTATATGAACGCAAATTAGCCTTATTATTTTTATCTACAAATTAATTTCCATATTACCTGCGATATACAAAATCAGATTAATACAGCAACTCATAATACAATAGCTTGCGCTGGGTCAATTTGTTAAAACACATGATGCCGTCTAAGAGGGGTCTTTGTAATTAATTCATTCTTTTTACCCGCAGCCATTGTGAAGTATTTGTTCAAGGATAAAACTGAATTTTCGTTGAAAACTTGTCCTTTTGCGCCCTTCCCTCAGTTTTTGTGTTTTTGGTAATAAGTTGTGATTGAGGTGTGTTGTCTTCACTTTTGTGACTGGTTGAATTATCATCCTCGCTATTTTTCTTAATACATAATATTCGAAAGTTTTGTAGTTTTAATCGTCATCAGTTCAATGAAAATATAAATAAATAAATAAATAAAAATTTAGTCGGAACCAGATATAATAGATGTGTATAGCTCGTAAGTATTTCTTCTGTGGTCTGATATGACTGAATTGAAAAAGTTATTGCAACTGTTAAAATCTACCACTGCATCACTCAAATACATATTACCTTGTGAAAATAAGGCATGGCGATCTTGACTTTAAAAAAAAGAAAAACGGAAAAGGTCTAAGTACCTTACAAAAAGTGCAAACGGAGAATTTGCTTTATTGGTTTCAGTGTATTACGTCTACATAAATTTATCGACGTGTTGAGTACGATTTCTATTTACTGTCTGTGCTGCCATAGACTTAGCATATAACACTTCCTCCATGGTTCTACATACCACATAAATGGGTTTGGAGTATTTGTTAAGAGAAACTAAAATACATATACTACATGTTTCCTTCATATTTCCGATACTTACGTAGTCGTAACTCAATCTGCAGAAAAATCCGTTGAATTCATTGTAGAAAACTGTCCAGAAACGGTTGTCAAAGGTATTTCGGACATTTTCCATTTTAAATTGTATTTGATGGACTATTGCAGGAACTGCAGAAAACCAACAAAGCAAAGTTTGTACTCAGACTACTACTTTCTTAGTAATATTACATCTAACTAAAAATAACAATGCATACAGTCTATGGTCAAAAGCATTAGTCCTAGGTTTGAAGAAAAATGTCAAAAATGCATCTTTCTGACCGAGGTACGTGGGACACAGTAAAACGCTCAATTTGTTGAAAACATGCATGCGTGCAGCACATGTCCTGTTGACATGCAAGAAAAAAAATCTAATCATTGTTGAGCTAAATATGTAGCAAAGCCTCTTCTTAATCTAAGTATTTAATGAAGTTTTCGTTTATTTATTTGAATTATGTTATGCATATCTTTTTTAGAGATTTATTGCTTAAGTCACATAAACCTGATCATGGAGGACTTTGTAGACACTTTCTCTTTGATGACTTTTGATGACTTTTGTTTACATATTTTATCATTCATTGATTAGAACTTTAAATATTTCAAAAGGAAAGTGTTTAAACATGTACACTGTAGATAAAGTATACTTCTTTATTTAGCCAGGGCCACAAATTATTAGATTTTCATCCACGTTTTCCCTCAAATAAGGGAAGGTGGGCGAATTTTAATTTTTATTTTTAGTCTGTTTTGTTGGGTAATGTTTTAAAAATCAAGAAAAATAGACACATTTTCTTCAAAATCAATAATGAAAAAAAATCAGTAATGGAAAAAGTAGGGGCCGCAGTGATGAAAATCTAAGAATTAATTTATTGTGACCTGATCTACAACATTTTATTTTGTTTCGTCATAAAAGATTGTTTTTATTCAATTAATTTGTTTTTCTTTTATTTTTCAGACATTCTCCTGTTGTAACAAGGAAAACATGATCAAGTGAGACGTGAAGATTACTTACATCGTTTTCTTACAACTAGTCGTTTTTAATCTCGACATTCTACTAATTAAGTTACAAGCCTACGGGTCAATGAGGCAATTTTTTAACAAATGAGAAGTATATATCAAAGAGAAAATTTATTGTTCGTTGTTGTTTTCACCCCTTCAGGAACTAGCATTGAGAGCTACGTAAATAAAGGACCCTCGGGTCCAGATCGAGGTGTATATATGTTTCTGTACTTCGCCATATGTTAACTGGCAGATTTACGTGTTGACATACTCATTCGATAATTCTAACACTATATCTCTTTGGATTAATATTTAATTAGAAGAAAATTGTTTCTCGCATGTACTGTAAAAATCTTACTAATAAATTCTATAGAGGCAGAAGATCGATCGCTGTTAATCTCTCCGATATGACGAGGCATAGAGCGTATTAGCCAGCAATGTTTGAATAAGGCAATAAATACCGTATAAGAGTTCTTCATATTTAAATAATATTTTTATTGATGGATATTATAAAATGGAATTATGGCTGTCACATGATCGGACCTATATTTAGATTTACCTGTTTAACAGTTTACCTGTATTGAAACATTGTGTATACCCTCGAAAGGAATTTTAAAATTCACGACGCCGATATGGATGAGTGGAATTTTGTTTAATCTTGTCATAGTTGCATGGAGGAATTTAGAAATATGTAATGAAAATCAGTCTTTTACTCGTAATATTTGCGAACAGACATGGGATAGCATTACTATTGACTACCCGGATAAACTAACTTCGGGTTGAAGGAATCAATTTCAGATGACCTACAGGTAAGTGAAATTGACAAGGTTATTAATCTCACTTGATCATGTGCACCGTATCCCGGAACTAAACTATATATATGATATTTTTATATTTTTGTTTTCAAAGGGACTTGAGTCCAATAAAAACGAAAAAGGAGTAATTTCCCAAGAAAGCATAAGAGTTAGATCATGACAATATTGTTAATATCGGTCATATTTTTGACAAATATGTTGTCAATACATACACGCACATACAGGTATTGAATTCGTACTTTCTGTCACAGTGGGATTAACTTACTTAATGTGTATTAGTGGTATGAAAAAAAAAAACAATTGATTTAAATCTTCCCTATTCCAAAAAGTGACATTAGAACAACATGATGAGCTCACTAGTCGTGCAATTATTTAAAATTTATTAAGTCCGGAACAAGTCCTGAACTAAATAGTCTATTCTGGAGTCCTTCAAAAACTGACCTGTGTGAAAAAAGACCAGGTCATGATTCATTATATGAGTGACCACGTGTTAGATATAAAACTGTCTTAGAATATTATGGCTTTGATTAATTTGGTATCTTCATGTGATAATATATTCTGATTTAGTCAAATTTGCGTGAAATATCTATACCCGAGATCAATTAAATAGCGCTCTATCACAACAAACGTAGCAAATGTATTCCAATGTGTTTCATAGAATGAATTCGTTCTAATTTTCCTAAATATTTTTTTTCGTGAAAAAAACTCTAGAAGTAGTGATTGTTTTGATTAAAACATTGTATTTAAGTTGGGTTTTTGTTTTTGTTTTTGTTCTTTTGTTTTTTGTTTTGGTTTTTTTCCTTAAAGTTTATAAATGACATATGTTTATACAATTGCCTTTATTCTGTTATATTTCTAATCCCATTTACTGGAAGTCATGTAATCCTTTGTTATGTTATACTTTTGTATTTATATTTAACATAAACTGCACAATAATTTGAGAGTACAACATTCTTAGGTTAGCCCTATAACTATAACAACGAAAATCACCTTTTTACAACTTTACATGCATATTATTTAATATGTCTTCCTGTTTTGGTCAGTTATTTACTTCTATTGAAAGATTATCCGATGTAGTTTCATTTGTATATATTTCATATTGTGGAATGATATGTACTTTTTATCATTAAATGTTTGTCAGATAGATATTGAGCCTTTAAGGTGCAAAATGACATATATGTCCTTTTTGTGCTAACGTGTACGGTGAACGACTTTGAACCCGAAGTTATTTGCCATACCAGTTAGTCTTATTTTCCAAAATACTATGTAAAGATTTTTTATTGTTTGATATATTGAAACACACAATTGTCTGTGAAATTCAAATGTAATTTTGTAATTGCAGCATATATAAAATGTTGTCATTTCAATGCAAATCAACCCAAAACAGCTGGACTGCAAAGGGTTAATATATTATTTTTGTTCACTTATACATGAATATGTTCTTCACAAAATATCGCGACATTATTGAAATAGAACTGAGTTAAGTGAATAATTTTTGCTGCAATTATAGTTATGTGCCCTTGAAATACTCGTAATGCATGCTTAATTATTTTGAAATAGAACTGAGTTATGTGAATAATTATTGCTGCAGTTATAGTTATGGGCTGTTGAAATACTCATAATGCATGCTTAATTGTTGTGTTTAAATATCAAATTATAAAATTAATTCAGATTTATTACATACTGCATGCCAGCACTTTTTTATTATCTGTTAAAAATTGTTTCTGGTCACCCTTCACGTTGTTTAGTACAGTTTTATTTAAAAAGTATATACATGTCTTATTTATATTATCTTTTTCATTTGAGAGTTATGGACAACTTAAGTGAATCTGGCAAGAATAATGCTCTTTGAATTAATAGATTTATTGGAAGTTGTTGCGAATTTATTGTATATCATGTATGTGGCAGAGTCATGTACGATTGTTTATCAGATGGTTATGTCTGCCTTTTTTAACTTAATAGTTTTTTCAGTTTAAAGATAATTTATAGAATAGAAATAATTTGCATATTAATTATTGATCTTCCTTATCACATGACTGCAATGCAATCTTTATTTCTTTTATATTCCTTTGGTGTCCATTTAGGCAGGAAATTGTTTGTTTTATCATTGGTCATTGTCTTAGATCAGAGGGTTTTATTTAATTCCTTTGTTTTTGTAGGAGACATACTTGACAACTGAAAGCATATACTGTTTTTGGTCACCGTGTAAGAAAATATTTATATTTATGTCTGTGATTCCTGTTTGATTACCTACATTCTTATGGATTTGCTACTTCTCAGGTAAATGATTACCATGAATTAGTGTCAATAAAATTTGAATAAATTTAGTAGATTTCCAGTTCCAATTTGTAGCCAGGCTTTGTACGACATACATAGGTTATCTTAAATCACTCAAACCCTAAATCTTAGTTTTTATGATGCCTCGCTTCCACCTAGGGACATGTATATAAAAAAGAAGTTCACCAAACTAAATAAAGAGATGAGCTGGACAGTTTTTCTACGCCTAGTCAATCCTCTGCTGGCATAAAATAGGACTTCTGCCATGATGATCATCTTGCTCCTGATTAAGTACAGCTCCTAGTCCTAGACTACTGGCATCAGTGTGAAGCTGAAATAGCCTGTGGCAGTGTTGATAATCGAGTACAGATGTTGAGCCAAGTTTTTGATCCAGTTCATTAAATGCAGACTCTTAATTTTCTCTCCAAGTCTCTTCTTCTTTCAAGGATTGGCCTTGGTGAAGGCATCGGATCTGTGAATGGCCTCGAACCCTGCATAAATATTCTTGTAAATCTTTATGAATATATCGAAAAGGCATATCCTATGTATTTCACTTAGGCTTGAAAAAGGAGCATTTTTAGGAGAAAACTTCAGGTTGGCATTCTTTATTCCGCCAAAGGTTAACTTCAGACGTTCCAAATGTTCTTCATACGATCTTAAAATATGGTATTAATATACAGCAGATGTTCAAACGTAGATCACTAAGACACTCTTGAATGAATCAATGGTCAAATCGAATGGCCTGCTGTTATACTCTTAAAGTCCAAGTGGACTCTCTTAATGTTCCTCTAAAATTTCGACCTTGTGGTATCCCGATTTCATGTCAATGACCGTAAAGTACGTGTTTCCACCTAAACAACAATGTATGTCCTCTGTACATGGCAATTCACATATTGTTATTCTTGGTTCTGATGTCGACCCACATCCGACGACCATATGCTAAAAGATTTTCTAATAATACCAACTCTCAGAAAATGGTGTATGTGGCTTTTAACCTCCTCATACATATTACTGCTTGAATTATTGGCTGTCTTCAAGTTCGATCTCCTGTTGAACTAAATGAGTGTGGTCGACATCTATATCACTCCTAGAAAAGACTTACTGACGTTCTTATCGTGATAGGTTGTCAGTATTGATCTTCACCTGCCTAGTAGTGGAACTGTGAAGTTTTATCCGTGGATCCTGAATTCTGATTGGCTGTATCTCAGCTATCAAAGATACGGTAAAGGGACAATAACTATTCATTTTATTATATTGCTGATGTTGATCTCCAAATGTCTGTTGTTTCTGTATTCGTGGTTGACTAGAGTTGGTGCTATGTCCAAATATGTTGGTACAGAGGAGTTTATTGTTGGTTGTACCATAGCTAATATTGCATAGCACGGTACCTCGTTGTCAGTAACAGCATGAAATAACTATGTCAGTATTAGGTGGTGTGGTGACAGATCTTGATTCTGCACTTTTAGTCACAACTAGTCCGATTTACGTTTCACTCATTTAAAATCTTTCCTTTCATACCATTCTACACATCCAAACTTAAAAACTGGAAAATATTTGATTTGTTTAATAGAAAATAAAAACTAACAGACCTATATAACGTTACCAGTAAGGCATCATAACACAACTGAGATTTAGTCTTTAATTTTTCCAGACATCTTTAAATCCAAATAAAAAGTCTATCAATTTGTAAATCTCTTCTTGCATATTTAATTATTTAGATTTGTCTCAGATTGCATTAATATTTTTCTTGTCTTTTGTGATTTCAATACTAATCTATGTAAAAATTATCGTCAAATGTGTAGAAAAAGCCACCAATATGCCTATGCCAGTTTTACATTTGATATCTGTATATGAATAATGATTTTCCTGAATCAGAAGGGAAGCAAGCGATTAAGCATCCAATCTCTGATAAGTTTATAAGAATATTCAGTATTGGCATTATTTACTACAGGTCTTCGTAACTGATTTCTGTAATTATCTCGTAAGCATTTTCAGCAGATAATATTAAAAGTTTTCTACTACTTTGAAGCCTTTGGACTGCAATATACATTGTCCTGTAGTTTTGGATCTAAAAACATATATATTATGCGTATAGTCCTTTTCACCGGATCTAAAGGAACTGGTAATGCAAAAACAAACAGTAGAAGTGCTATAATCTATTCATAGCAACTCAAAACAACTAACAGAAACTAGTTGAGATTAACTGCCGCGTGGCTACACGTGTTTAACTATTTAATAATCTCATGCATATTTATGAGTAGGCATGTCGTAATCTGTAGATTTCAAAGCCGGAAGCCGTTAAATTTTCCCAATGATTCTTGCAATGGCATTACTTTAAAACAGATCACCCGTATTTATACCCAGACACGTCCTGGCTAAGACAGTTGACGTTAGACGTCAGCATATTTGAAAAGAACAAAAAATGTAACAACATTTATAATGATTTTCTCTAATGTTTGGAATTGTGTGCTGACTTTAGACGGTTTTGGCTGTTCTGTTTAGGTCCTTTTTGGTTTGATGCTCCCAAAAGTTTTATGTATTTGGCTCCGAAATATTTTTGGTCTCGAGCTTACCCAATCTCATGCTCAACTGGATGAAATGCTTCAACTATATAAACACATAAACAGTAAAGTGAACAAAAAAAATGAAAAGAAAATAGGTTCTGACCGCAAGATAGTGCGAAACTGTACAATAAATGTGATGACTATGAACAAATACCATTCATCATTGTTTTCAAAACCTGATACACGATATGTCAATCGATCGATACTGGGGAAAATGCCGATGTAAATAAGGTCACTATAGGCAGTATTGGTTATTATAATTGCTTCACCAAGTATCACCAAGAATCAAGAAAAAAAAATTCAAGACATCAAATGTATATAGAGCAAAGATCAAACTATAGCTCAGCTTAAAAACTTAAAAGTTTAAAAAACATAAGAATATTATAAAGGAAAAAGCCAGGCCTAGTTGCGACTAGCGTGTTCCAGACAGATTACTATTACCTGTTACCAATACGTACTATATTTCCTCCTCTATCAGGAGAACTACTGAGTCGACCATCCAGCGTCATCATTAATCGAAAGAGTAGAGTGAGGTGTCCGTTTATGGATCCTAAACTTTCCTATCTATTTGTTGCTCACAAACGTTGTTTAAAATTTTCTTATCGGTAACAAGAGATAGTAACAACGTCTTTCAACATCACGATCTGAAAACAAACTTATTGTACTGTAAACACTTCCATATATACCACTTCTGTTCTGAAGACATTAAATCAATGTCTCTTCCGATTAAATATAATATCAACTATTTTCCATATTTCAGTAAAAATTTGCACTATTGGAATAGACAGTAACACATTCCTCTGCCTACAGATTATATCTTCTTTATAGCCAATCCACTCACAAAGCTAAACTTTGTACAATGTATTCTTAATGGACATAGATTGTAGTCATTAACATAACGTCATCCATCATGTCTTCCAAGAAGGCTAGATATACTCAGTAAGTATGTCCAAGAGCAAATTTAGAGAGTATTCGGTTTAGAGTGGAGAGATGGACGCAGACAGTAGTATCAAGATTCCAGTTACTGTTTTAACTTTCAGGAAACATGTGGGATTGAAAATGGTTCTTTAACATGATTTATCTAAATATTGTGTACAGTACCTACTTTGGTCTCCTATAGATTTGTAAATTTAAGTGAGGATATTTCTTTTGTTTTTCTACAATTAATATTTTGCGACAGAAATTATACAGTGTCTCTCCATTTCTCCGTTAAAGGTTGTGATTCAATAATGTCATAAGTCGAAAGAAGGCTGTAAACCAGCTGCAGGAATTTTTAATGCCTAGCTTACAATTATCAGCTCTCTTTTGACAGAATTTTTGTTCTAAATATTTCCGAATGTTTTGAGAATATGCCTATAAATTTCGGCTTCTGTAGGAATGTGACAAAGTACAAACAGGACAGCTGCAGACAAAATTCTTTCTTGTAGATGTGGATTTGTCTCCGTAACTTCCGGTTATATTATTATGAAATATTTTCTTGCAATCCGTCGACAGAGTCGAAAATCGGATTTAGAAATTGTGAATGGATACAGATTCGACTTATCTTGCCTTGCGTGCTTCAAAGCTAGGGGCAACCTCTCTCTCTTGGATTTGTTTCATTCAAATGAAATGATGATGATTATGAGAAGAAGAAGAGAAAGAGGATGAGTACTCAGTGAATAATTAATACGTGAAAGGATAAAAAAATTCTTCAAAGATATATTCTATAAAAATAAGATGACGTTTCTTTACAATTTCAGGCTAAAAGCAGTTGAAGATTCGTGTCGTTTGCGATATTTTAAAACGATTATAAAATAGAGAAGCTATTTTATTGTTTCGGAATAAACTATCGATTATTCAATCAAAAATACCACTCGAGTTAAAAAAAAAAGACATCAAAGGGACATACAGACTTTCTCACAGTTGAATATGTGCTACAGAAAACTTGCTGTAAAATTCTCATGAGAAAATTTATATGAGCATGAACGATGTCCTTGTTTAGAGTAATTTGGAATGTCAGATAAATTGCAAGAACAAACCAAACTCTTTTGTCGACTGTCAACTTGCAACAAAGAAACAAAATGATAGAAACTGTAAAGTATAAACAGTTTCAGTGGAACATGTTTGTCCTGGAAGGAGCAACGACAGCAAATTCCACAGTATATGCGACTTGTATACAATTAGGTACCTTGGTTAATTGATATGACATGACCCAGTGGTCGTGGTATCTGTTGCACTTAAACTCAACGAAAAAAAATCGATCTGCTAGTCTTCAAAAAGGGCGTCGACTGTAAAGCAGCTCTATTGCCTGTCATTTATTTAGATCAGGCGGAAAAACTGATGACTACAGCCATAAAATGCAAGAGCGAGATATACAATATTAATTGTGCGATACTGGAATCGTTCTATACAGACCACTCTTGGTAAAACATGCTCCAACCTTTTTCAATCTCAATTAACATCTGACGGGGTGATCTGGATACGGACACGCTGATTTTAAATCCGTCTATCCCGTCACATGTAGTTTGAGTCTAAACTGTTATATCTTACCGTAAACTCGTTTTAATCTCTTCCATCCTTCCGCAAACACTGTCAAGTGATATTTCTCCAGGAAAATGTTGGATTATGTCAGCATGCATTAGAAGGTTATGTAAGGTAAATGCAGGTAATCTTGTTTAATCGACTTATGATGCGCTCGATTTGTACGTCGTTAGCTCTCATAACAAAGGTATAAATGACAATAAACATTGTACAGAAACGTGCAATTTTAATCAGTCATTGCTCTGGTAAATGTATTTGTTTATTATCCATCGTTCAATCCCAAATGTTTTGCTAGATACTTTTTAACTACACTGGTGTCTAATTTACCCCGACTGAAAAGCAGGATTGAGGGTCAGTTTGCAGTAAGTTTCTAATTCT
Organism: Lithophaga antillarum; assembly: GCA_028566495.1. Taxonomy (NCBI): domain Eukaryota; kingdom Metazoa; phylum Mollusca; class Bivalvia; order Mytilida; family Mytilidae; genus Lithophaga; species Lithophaga antillarum. The sequence goes on along the minus strand of JAOXYI010174756.1, from coordinate 804 downwards.
TTTTTCAGGTCTTTCAAATAATATATTTTTTTTCTTTTTTCCGTTCCTAATTTATTACATAAAATTCAGTGGATAAGCGACGTGATTTATTGATAAAGTTATCCTAATGTCTCACATGGACGTAGTTAGTCTTCTGTAGATGTGTAAGCCAGACAGTTATGAAGTCTCGGAAACGTGGGTCTAGATCACTTCCATGGTAGTGGGAAAGTACCCAACCACCCGCTAACTTGTGGATTTAACGGGTTGCTGCAGGATTTTACTAGTAAAATGGGTTGCAAGGAAACTTAGGAAAATGGTAGAGTAATAGCATTGGAAATAAATATTTCAATGCATCAGTTGAGAAGTTTAGGAGTTGATTATCGTATCTGGTAAATTATCGGTATGGACATGAGCAAAAGTATCCAGAAATTAACAACAATTAGTTTTAGAGAAAATTTAAAAGGGATGAAAAGTGAAGCTTTAAAAAAAATTGATGAAGTTAAATATGCACCACCTATCTATCAATATGTTTATTCAACTTATTCAAGATGAATGTATAATGCCACAACTGGTCACAAGGTCATCTGACAAATTATACTTGTATACTAGAATACAGATAGACACCAGGTCACACAGCAGCCTTGACAAAACACACACACACATACAGACAGACAGAAGATAGATAGATTGTGACTTTTTATGATAGGTGTGCCTTAATCCATTTTAATTCCATTGTGACCTTATTCAGTATAGTCTGTGACTCACTTGAATTGTCCATGGCCCTTTTGTACAGACTGTGGCTTTTTATTTGGACTGCGACAATTT
>JAOXYI010174646.1:0-11363 GCA_028566495.1 Lithophaga antillarum | reverse complement strand
GACAAAATATGAAAAAGAAATTCTGGAGAGGTTCTGAGATTACCTCTGGACAAAATAAATGTCTACGGACAGACAGACAAGGTGATTGCAGTATACCCCCCTAACTTCGTTGTGGGGGGTATAATAAAATGAAAATATACATGTTTCATACCAAAGAGTAAAATAGGGTCTGATCTGGATTTGAGAAATTTAACTGCTGTTAAGTTTACAACAATATTTACAGCTCAAAATATGATTTAAAATGGGTTCATTCAACGAATATTTTGGTGGAAATTGTACTGAAATTCTGATCCTTTTTTCATCAATGTTATCAGGCACAATCACAATTTTTGGATGATGTCACAATAATAACAAAACTGTATAATGTCAGGCATTTTCAACCAATAGTGAACCTAGAAAAAAATGTACCACCTGCAGTTAATCTAAAAAAAAAAAATACTGTATTTATGGCTATAGTGCATTCCTTCATGGGATCTTACGACTTGTGCTTGAGCATATGAAATAAAAAATTGTACTTCCAAATTCATCCTCGAAAAATGATGAACCAGTGATTTTAAATGTTCATACATGATTTTTTGTCTTTGCAAAATTATGTTCAGGTTTTGCAAAACCAAAAAAGGATGACCAGAAATTCTATAAGAATTCTGCATTATGGCGGTTGAAGATGCCCTTTAAAAGTCTTACGACTATCATATCATGCAATCTGTCAAGGCAGATTGCAAAACGAGCAAAGGAGAAGGATATCTCCTGTGAATTAGTGAAAAAAATTAATATTTCAAAAGAACGGGTCCAAGTAAACTGAAACTAGAGCATAGAAACCAGTTCTGTTACAGAGTATGGATGATGACAGACCCATACAATAGAAATGGCTACAAATTTTGGTTGTATAAATAGAGGCCAATGATCTGACAAAATATGGAAATCCGAAACACTAAAATTAATGATAATGGCGTAATAATCAATACTTTACAGTAATTCAATATCAAAAACTAAATCACATCCATATGCATTTTCCAATTTTCAGGTCCAAATTTTTATTCCACTCCCTTTGAATTTAAAATACGTACTAAAAGGAAACTTTATTACCATATGTAAGATGTCAATGTGCTGAATGTATTCACTTCAATTACTTTTAAGTGAGACAAATTTGTTTGGTAAGAATATGGCCTTCAAGTTTCAATCTTATTTTGATTCAGTGATGATTTTTGGGTTTTTTTTATTGGATAAAATTTACATAATTTTCACTTAAATATTCTTTAACACTAAAACTAAGTTGATCAGCATGCTACAAGATTGCTGTGTTATACCAGTAATCACAAACCTACCAAGCTAAAGGAAATGAAATATACCATCTTGCCAGCTAGATTCATCAAAATTATTTTCAAAATTCAGAAAATCAAATTATTGTGTAATAAAAAAAAATTATAAGAAATTGTTCTATATAAAAGTACAGCAGTAAGTCCTTTAAGGATTTGTGACTAGGGCATGTCAAACATTGTTTTAAGTATGCATATGTATTATCAGAAGTCCATTACTAGGGGAAATGGGCAACTCACTATATAGCTATGTGGAGCCATTGTCCAACAGTTTCATGCTGTGATCAGAATGAGATTTCAGTGAGATGTGCTAATAATAGTAACACAAAAATAATTTTGCAAAGCATTCTGGGCCGAGATAATTTTTACAAAATACCCAGACATCAATTACTACACTGCAAGTAACACAGTAATACCTTAAATGAATTAATAGTGTTAATTATTAACAGACAACTCCAAGTATTAAAACAAGCTATGTAACCTTAATAACATTGTTATCATTTAGTTAAATAACTGAGAGTATCTAATTAACAAGTAATTATAATAAAGATAAATTTTTTACCCATCATTCAATAGAATTAAAGAGACTTGAAGATACCCCCAATAGGACAAATCACTGATAACAGCCTAATTTGTTGTACAATGCATTCACAATAGATATAACACAGCTTGCACACTTCCCCTAGTAATGGACTTCCGGTATTATGGTATAAACAAACTAAATTTATCTATTCCAAACTGACAAAAAATCCTCTGCACCCAAAATAATCCTGATTCCTGCTTCATGATAAATTGAATTCAACAAGCACTCCAGCAAATAAATCTTTTGAAAGTACTTTTGAAGAAATTCATGGATGCCAATATTAGAGGTTTAAGAAAGTTACTGGTCAAAAGGTTCTTAAATTTTTGGACTTAAATATGTTTCTTATTTCATATCAAATTAACATTTTATTGGAGTTTGAATTTCATGATTTAATGAACCACAGAATCAATGGAAACTTGATATCCCATGAATAACCATGATTTCATAGTATGTTAATACATATCCTATGAATAATCATGATTTCATAGTATGTTAATACATATACCATGAATAATCATGATTTCATAGTATGTTAATACATATCCAATGAATAATCATGATTTCATAGTACTGGGTATGTTAATACATATGCCATGAATAATCATGATTTCATAGTATGTTAATACACATCCCATGAATAATCATGATTTCATAGTACTGGGTATGTTAATACATATGCCATGAATAATCATGATTTCATAGTATGTTTATGCATCTATGACTGAAAATAAGATGTGTGAAATTAATGGCCCAAAAACTGGAGTGACTGGTCAGGACAGTGTTACTCTGATACAAGCAGCAAAGATATCATGATCCAAACATTAAATGAAATCTAAAAAACCAAATTCCCTGAGATATAAATGACATCTTCTATCAAAACAGCTACTGATTACTGTCAGAGTTAATTTTGTACATGTCCACAATAATTTTATTTTGTCAAAGATAAACCAACCAGCAATCAAACATGTAAATATGTTGTTTTCCTGGCTATGATCAAAGCAAGTGATTTAGCCAGTTTAAGAAAATAAACCTATTATCTCATAACTTACAATCATAAATTCATAAAATTCAAAGATTCAGTACTAAAATTATCATTCAAAACTTCTTAACAAGCAATTACCACACAAACACGGGATTTTAAGACCCTATTACTTAACCAAAATGTCAGTTTTAATCAAAATACTATAAAATGACTATAAAATAGCAAAAAATAAGAAATTTATGACAATATTTCCATATAAAATATTGATGTTGTATCACCCGCCTAGAGAAGAGCCTTCAAACTTTAAATTTATTGCTGTTATAATTACGCTAAAGAGTATAAATTCTATACTTATGCTAGTATATCTGCTAGTACTCATAATATAACTAGTAACTAGTTAACTAATGAGAAAAAACTATGATTATTTACCTCTCCTAATTTCGATGTACTACACAGATTATAGTTATCTCCCTTCCCATGCCTGTCGATCATTTAATTTTGTTTATTTCAATGTTCATGTTGTTTTTATTGTATTCATATCATTGTATTCTATAACCCAAAAGGGTCCATATTGGAAAATAAAAGTATTCTATTCTATTCTATACCATACTTAGCATATTTTATTTTCAAAAATGATTTTGACTCTGCTTGTATCACATTCTGTTTGTCATAATTGTTTTCCATAAAAAAGATATCTCTGGATATACATTTTACAGGAACTGTCTATTACCATAAAAAGTCTTCTATAATCCATGCGATTTTATTTTAGAGGGATTTTAAGAAGGGGGTGCAGTTTATACAGTACTACAGGTTCTTGTGAAGTTTTTCACAGATGGCCAGATGGTGATTTCAGTAGCAAACGGAAGAAAGAATCGCTCAAACTGTGGAAAAATGTTGTTTTTTACAATAAAATTACATGCATATAAAATATATTTTGGTCTCGCGTTTCCTGTTGTCCGCTGTCACGCAAGTATTTCAATAAACAAATGGAAATAAATAAATCAGATAGATTCTAGAGTATTTCCATAGTGAATTTCCATTTACTCTGATGACAGAGTCAGTCTGCATTTGTAGAAACCGAACACCAACATAAGAGAGGTTATTTTATGTTTTATCAGGTGACCTGCCATATTTGTTCTGTGTGAACAGTAAAGTGTAGACGGAACAGCCATGTGTTCAATAGACAGAACAGACATTTCATAATTGAAAAACAGTTCAAAGATATACAATTTTTCTTTTTGTTGTACTCTTTTTTCTTAACATGAATTTCATTTGTTTTTTTTTTGTTGTTGTTTGTTTTTGAACTGATGATTAAATTGTACAGATGGCAAATAAATTTCACAGGATATGAATGTTTGCACAGGTAAAGTGTCAGGTAAATTTACAGGTGTGTCATCTGCAAACGTATTTAATTAATTTGTTTAAACTGTGGGCCTTAGGCAATAAAACTGTCATTCATAATTAAATTAGGAAGGAAATAAAGAATTCATTGTTTCCTACATTATAATCATTGCTCATTACAATAATGACAAAATAACAATAAAGTGACAATACAAGCAGTATTTTATATCACCGATTAAGTTGTATTATTTGATCTGTTATTTGTTTTGTTAAAAAAAAATTGATATTCACTGAACATAATAATATTCTTGGAGGCGCTATAGATAGTTAGTATATCAAAAGTGATCATCAATAGTCCAAAACAACATTTGTTATTTTAATACTGGTTATTATTTGATTGCATTCTTTTTATTTGCCGACACCCGTTGTTTATTTGTAAATGGAAGTCAAAAGACAACTTTCAAAATATTGGTTCTTTGAATATTAAGTGATCTTTGATTTATTTTTAATTCAAATGCAAATTACCTTTAAAAATATCGATCTTTGTTCCTTTTTTTTAGACTTTTTATTTTTTATTTAAATACATTCTTCTTTTTAAAACAAATGATCTTTTACTGCAAACTGTTCAACACTGGACGATCTTATTTTTATTTAAATACATTCTTCTTTCAAAACCTGATCTTTTTAGCAAAAATTGTGCAATAGTAAATGACCTTTGAAAACATTTTCATTTTTAATTTTTATTAAAATATATGTAGTCTTCAAAATACCAATCTTTTTACCACACATGGTTGAATAGGGAACGATCCTTCTTACACTTTCACGATCATATCAAACATTGTTCTAGTCACGTTTTACGATATTTTTACACATTTCCTGCAGTTACAGACTGACGAAAAGTGGATGTGGGTTATAGATCCAAACTAGTTTTTTTCACAGGGATTTTTAGGCATCAATGTGGATAATACGCTGCTGATTACAGTAATTTGCTGTCCATTAAAAAAAATAGAAACCAGTGTATGCCTCTTGGTAACTAAAACTGGAAACACTATTTTTGTGATGTATTAAATTTTACATGCAGTTAATTTTTCAGACTACCACTACGAAAATGCTTAAACTGAAGTGGGCTAACAAGGTATAGTGTCAATCCAGTTACATACACTACTTGTGTCAGGAAAACAACTTATTTGTAGAATGAAATAGGGAAAATAGTGCACCCCTCATAAAGACAATTTCATGTGGCCACAGAACCAGGGGTGTGTCTAAGGCACATATCAAGCTAGTAGCAAGTATAATTATACAAAATCCCTGAATGATCTTTAAATTTCTCAAAAGCGTTGTCAATGTCACATTGACAGCTTCAACCACAAACATTCCCTGAAGTGGTAAAAATATGAGTGAAAAATTGTTGGAAGAACTGATCACACAAACCCCACAACTCCTATACAGTAACACTGCAATACAACAAGCACAACTTCAATATGTGAAAAACATCCTACAATGTACATCATCAACTGTAGGAGGAAGGAAGTATCCTTTATTTAAATGGACTGATGGACAGATTAAATTACTGTGTGCTTCAGCTGATTGTTTACAAAAACATAAATATACTATTCAATTTAAGTCTGAAAATAGTCTCAGTGTCAGTAAAATCCAAGAAAAGATTTGGGGCTTTTAAAAATCGGCCAGGAGAGGGGTGGACAACTGAAGTCCTAAATGTTTTGTCAATATTCTCAAATTTTTCAAATGAAATTTAAATTTAAAGCACATCTCACCTATTCCGTCATCCTTTGGGCCTACTACTGGAATCAGTTCTAAAGAAACAACATTCTTTTAAGTCGAAAAGCTGAATGTATTGTTTTAGAGATAGCAGACTAAGGATTTTTGTGAGGCAAAGATACTACTGGTAATAAAGTGTTCCACATATGCAGCATACTATGGCTGCAGCAAGTCAACAAGATAAACTAACTGAACTCAGCTACACCAAATAAATATGTGGACAAAATAATCTGTTTGTCAGGTTTCACAGTGATAAAACCAAATTTTAGGAGGAAAAAAATACAAAAAAACCCAACAAATTCCTATACATGTAATTCACAAAACTGAAAATGTTTCTGTTTGACCCCTTATATCTGAAAAACAGTAAGAGTTGTATGAAATTTGTTGACAAACTACTGAAAGGTCTTGCCACATGGAATCCAATGAAAAAACTATATCAAAACTGATGAAAAATACAAAATCCCTTTTTTGGAAAATGGTAAGGGCCAGAGACCTGCATTTTGTGTCAGGCAACAATGTATTAGAACATTAAAAGTGGTCTTCTGCAACAGAAGTTAAAGCACAGAAACCAGAAGTTCACAGACAACATACCCATACCATAATATGTCCACACATTTTTACAGCTATATAAAACAAAAAGTAATTTTTGGCACATGACATTAATGATGTAATTGCAACATCTCTATTTTGTTCTAAGTGTTAGTGCCAGCTACCAAAATTTGATGAGTTTGATGTTATAATCAAGTTTATTTATTTAGTTGGGTTTGATTTTAAAAAAAAATATCATATTTCATTCAAAATATGATGTGGAATACTGCAGCACTGCCCCTGACAAATATTACAAATAAAAATTAATGACTGTTTTTCTATTCTCAAAGAGTTACTACACTAAGGAAAAACATGTTTGGTTAAGATTTTTGACTGAAATTTACTGTAAGGGACAAATATTTGGTTAATAATCTCATGATGCTTAAGTTTAAGATTTACCACTAGGAAATTATTTTCTCTTTTTCAGCGTCTTTATCAACCAAGAAGTAATATGGGCTGTCTGAATAACAGCAAAGCTCACCCATTTAAAATGTTTATAATATAGGGTACAGACTGTGTGTGATGTGCTAATAACAATAAAGACAGTTTAATTTATTATCCTTTTTCATTTTAGAAGACAAATAGACCCATATGCAAGCTAGTCCAAAACTTTGCCCTAAAAATTAAGTCCAAATCAATGAAACAATGAAAATTTCATTAAAATACAAAATATTTTTGCTAAATTAATCCATCACCTGTTAATTACAATTAAAACAGTTTAATCTGTCATCTTGTTTTATTCTAGAAGCAAGAATAGACCCAAATGCAAACTAGTCTAAAAACTTTACCCTAAAAATTTACTAAGTCAAAATAACTGAAAAATGAAAATTATCGAAAAAAATCCAGTTTTTTTTATTAAATTAGTCCCCAGTGTTCTAATAACAATAAAACAGTTAAACGTAAGAGGTTCGTAAATGAATGAAACCAAACAGCAACATCAGAATGGTTGATAACGATAGATCGTAAAAGGTAACGTCTTCAGTGTGTCGATAGCGACGTTATCAATAAAAATTCCAGTTTTGACGTTTTCTGCTAGACATCAATTTCAGCACCATATGACGGAAAAATGAAGTCAGTTAGTGTATATAAATTATGCATCATTTGATCGGAAATTTCAATAGCTAAAATATATCAATTTTTAAGCAAAATTGCAGGACAGAATTGTATGAAATCTCTGTTTAAAGAATAATTATGGGGCTTTGTGAGAAAAATTTATGTGCTTTCTATATTATTTATGTCCTATTTCCCTCAATCTTCAAACGACTGTATCTCCGAAATTAATTTGGTAAGGTGTGTATTTTTTTCAATTTTCTAAGACAGTTTTCCACGTACAATGCGCAGGCAAAATTTAAGAAAAATTGTAGGAATAGTCATTTATGGACCTGTTACTTAAGTTATCCCTTTACCATTTAAGAAGCAAGAATAATCCATTTACAAGCTTGGACAAAAGCACTGCCCAAGTGGGACACCAACACCAGTCATTAGTCCTCACTCTTCTTGTGGGCAAGCTTAAAAGTCATAAAAATATATGTTTTCTACATTTTGTTACGAGAGCTACTGTCATTTTTATCAATATACTTCAAGGTCTTCCAACTTTCATGAGTTCTACATTACATCTTATTATTTAATTTACATATTATCTTAAAAATAATATAAAGCTCTGCTGAGATCTGCTAGATCATAATGTACTTTGGCTTACTCACATTTTTCAAAGCAAATCTTAACAATCAAACATAGTTATTATATCTGGTACTTAAATCTTCCAAAGAAATGGACAGTGGCTAGATTTATAGCAACATACTGTGTGAAAAAATCAGACTAACTTTAATGTTTGACAAATGAAGATTTAAACTTCAATACATATGTTTATAATCATGAACCTGTAATGTTTCTGTAAGTACCAGCAGCATATCACACAGTACTATTTCTGTACAAGACTGCAAGTTCTTCCATCCTCCTTCATCAAGCTACACAATTATCTCACTAAATTACAGCAATATCGGGCATGTTTAAGACTTCAAGTTCACTCTTTGGTTCTAGAATCTTTGCTAATTCAGCTAAATAACAACATAACTTTAAGATTACAGATTATCCCTACCTTTGGTCAGGAATCTTAGCTACCTCATTACACTCATGACCTAATCTTGTGAAATTAAGGTTACAAGTTCTCCCTACCTTTGGTTCTGGAATCTTTGCTAATTCAGCTAAATTGTGGCACAGTCTAACATGTTTTAAGTTGTAGGGATTGTTTCTGTTTTCTTCAAAAGATCGTAATATTTTATCACTCATCCATTCCACCTGCAATGAAAAAAATGCTTTTCAGTTAAACTTAAATGGAAAAATTCTGATATAAACTGATTAAAGGAAAGTTTACTTTTTTGTGGAAATCTTTTATTTGAACATAGAAACATGTAAATGTGTGAAATAATGCACCCACAATTATAAACTATTTAGCTTACTGCTGAAATAAATGAAACACTTTTAGTGCACCTCGTGTGCTATATACATTGCTTAAACACCACTGAAGATTTTACTGTTAAGGTTTCTTTACTACAACAAATATTTGTTTGTTCTCAAGTAAAGTTAGATCAAAACTCCCTCTTTGGATTACTTGTTTTTTATTTTTTTTATTAATGTATCATCACTTCCAGCAATTTTTCAGTTATATCGGGACTACCAGACTTAGTTGGTTAGGAACTCCAACCTTGGATAATCTCTGGAAACCTGAACATATGAAGTGGGTTTAGTAGGATTTAAAACAAATGACAGCAGTGATAGACTACTGGTATGTTTTTTAATACCTGAAAAATTCAACTGAGAAATATTTTCATGAAGTGATTTAAGTTATCAATGTAAGACTTCTATACAATTTGTATGAATTATCTCCCTTGATTAGGATGTTCAAGTGCAATCACTGAAAATAACCTCTCCTATTACAATGAGTTCAGTGACAAAGACTGATAACTTTGTGAGATAATGTTCTAACAAAAAGCTATTTACTTTTTACCATCTAGCTGTATAATCACCATTTGATGCAAAGTCAACCACCTTAACATAAACTTCATTCATATTTATCTTATATTTACTGCAATTTTAAAAACATTGTACTTTATAATGTTGGTCCAACATCCCCTATAGGAATCTTCAGAATTCCTGTACAATTTGTGTTTCCCAATTCCTAATCTTCATATTAAGTTTTTTTCAAAACTGACAGGTATTCTTACTTGTGAAACTTCCAATGTTGAAATTTCCAGAATGGAATACACATGACAATAGGAAAATGGTATAACTGAAAGTATTACTGACAAGAGTGACTAACCGAATAGCAAACAGTATCACTTCCAGAAATAGTTATCTCAAATTTTCAAAAGACAGGACAAACAACATTTGCAATTCTACCTTCTTCATGAATAAAATTGCAAAACCATTAGAAAACCCCTACTTTTAGCAAGCGACTAGTATACTTTCTGGTTCTGTTCAAGTATATTATTAGACAGACCATACTTATGTCTATAACACAACCTGCCACGGTAGACATTACTTGTAAAGGTAAATCATACATACGTTACATTATTAGTCTGCTAAAAAGTTAAGTTATGTTTCAACAACAATACCTGTGATTTAGCAAACTCCACCACATTAAAGCTGACATTATTTAACAGAGCTAATGAGTATGGTGATAAACCTGATTCTGTTGTTCTCCACATCTGATCCTGAAATACAATGAGGATCACTTATCATGTATTGAAATGTTGGCTATATCAACAGAAATTTATTTTAATTTTGATAATTGACTTCTACTGAAGAAATAGATGGACACTAGCTATATTCATTTACTGCACCTTTCCATAATTTCCAGGAAATGAAGAAATATCATGTACTAACACATATGTTACCCATTTAAAATCAGATTTTTTTTCAAAGTGAGTGAGTGAGAACACTCCTTTTTCACACAAACTTTGGAAATTGAGCACCTTCTTTCTACTAAACCACATCTGTTTTCTCCCTCTTCTCCAAATTATCATTTTTTTAAAAGATTTACTCTAATGAACTCTCATGTCAATACAGACCACTGATTTAGCCTTTTTTCAATATTAAATCACATTTCCTGAAGGATTTGATCTTTTCTTAGTCATGTTCAGGGGCTGAAGAACAGAGGCAAAATTACTACAACCTTCTGACACTGTCAAACAATTTTTTTTCTCTGTTACATTGACTGTATGAATTCAAGTGTCAGACCAAGAAACCCAATAAGTCGAGTACATCATGAACTTGCATGATTTAACAGTACTTATGAGTGATTACTTCTGTGTTTTGTATTTCTCATGAATTTCAAATAATGTTGAAAGTCTTTACCAATAATTGGACTAATTCCAACATTCTGCCAGCTGTATCCACGGCAACCAAAACATTACCATCATTTCTCATTGTCTGTAGGATAGTAGCTGTAAACAGAGAAAAAAATATATACTGACAATAACAGTTATTTGTTAGGGTTGAACAGAACTAAATTTTTCATTCAGAAACAAAGGTGACTGGATGCTACATCAAATTTGTTACAATGACATAAAAAAAGCTAGTTCTGACATGAACAAAGATATCTACACTATTCAAATGATATTCTTTAGAATCTACTTTCAAATTTATTTTTGCTTGGATCTTATCTACCATTATGAGATAGACAATTATCCTTTTACAACAAAAATCAACACAATTAAATCAAATTCTTGACCAAAATGCTTTGTATTTTTTGTTGGGATTTCATTCCACTTTC
>JAOXYI010174538.1:0-11363 GCA_028566495.1 Lithophaga antillarum | reverse complement strand
GCCGTAGCCATCCCTTTATTTATTTCAATTTTGGGTACACCTCCTTCTAAGGTGTTTACAGATGATGGGGCTGGGGTAAAATTTTGTACAAATGCCATGTTTGTATTTACCCTAAGACTAATTGGGATACGATGCGTTTGCATTTTTAAGTTTGGGTTTGGGGTCCTACGCAGAATTTCCCCTTGAAAATGGGGAGTGCGGCAGAATCCCCATTTTCACACTACTTATGTCCGGCAGGTAAAATGTTACCTGGCACACACGAAATTAGGAGTGAAACGAAAATTAAAGTAATGTATTGTAAATTATTTCACCTGTTATTAAAAAGAAGTTTCTTTTCAGGTTTCAAAATGATATACACATTTATAAAATTGACTGTTACTTACAGTACTATTCGCATGTTTAAAATATTTACCAAAGAGGCCAAAACATCGCACGCTACGTCCATATTTTACAGTTAACTGGACTAAATTATCTGGTTAGCCATTTGTTTAATGTATGTTTGTTCTTCACATTTTGACGGCTAAATGACCTTTTTGGCATACTTTGTATTGTTTACCCGTTTGGTTAAGTTAATTGTTTGGGCATTTTATACGTAATAACCTTTTGGCTTAAATTTTTGAATCTTGAATAACTAACTTCATCAAATCTTCATCGATTTCTATGGAGTTTCGTTGAACAATTCACTCTTTTTTAACAGATTTACAAATACCTTGACTTGCTTTTTATCACCTGACTTTAAATAAGTTGGGATATAATCACGCGATCGTCCGTCAGTAGTTATTCAAGGGAAAAACTCTGCAACGAATTACCGAACCTTTTATTTTTGTGTGCACATGACATTTGGTTGCCATGAATCTCGCACAATAAATTGAGTTTTTCCTCTTCTCCCTTATAGAGTTATAACTCATTGTTAAAAATTGGGGGAGGTAGCCAATTCTAAAAAATGTATTCCTCAGTAACTATAATTAGATAAAGTCTAAAATATGGTATGTTAATTTCTACACTTGGTTAATTTGGGTCCAGACATTTAACAAATCTGGAGAGTTATGTCCCTTGAACTTCAAATATTGATGAAAATTCCTGAAAATGGGTGTAGGAAATTTTCAAGATTGATTCCTCTGTTATTACACAGTAGCTGGTGTCCCAAATTTATGATACAAGCACCCAAAGAATTGATCGAAGGCATACATGCCACTTAGTTCAGAAATATGAAAAGTGCTAAAATTTGAGGTAAAAAAAAATCCTGTCTTGGAAATGATACTATATAGAGATCTTAAAATTGGTATATAAGTACCACAATGTATCGCATTATATATTTATTTATAACGCCTGTACCTTATACCGTTTTGGAATTACGTTCCTTGAAAATTTTAAAAATTTTCAGGGCAGAGGGAGGTTACGAACTTTCAGATAAGTGTTGTGATATATCATAATACTTGTAATTGTGTGCACTGTTGATATATAATAGAAATGACCAGATTTAGGTCATTGTGACCCAGTTGTACCCCTTCAAATCTCAGAAATAGCCATTGGGGGTTGTGACATAATTATGAAAACTGTTGAAGCTTGCCAAAATTCAATGAAAATAGGTCATATCCTTGAAATTGTGAAAAATTCATAGAAACAGGTAATAAACATTTTTTTCAATTAAACCATTATGACCTGATTGGATCTAATTTTGTGAGAAAATTGGGTCACAACACTTTTATAGTAAACACAAGGTTGTGGCATCTCATATTTCTCAGAAGTGGGAGTACTTTAAAAGCGAGTATAACCTTATTGAAATAAGGCCATTACATTGAATATTATGACTGTATTAACACTAATAAGATACTATGAAATCTGTCAATTTTTTTGCAACCGACGGCTCTTGTTTATACAGGTTAAGTCTGTCGATTGTGCGGGCAGGAGAGACAGGCTTCCGTGGATCCCTTACGATTGCTTCCTGAATCATTGTTATTTTCATCAGGAAGCTGTGACACATTTAGTATCGATTCTGTCGCACATTATTTAATTTAATCCGTCGTATGTTCACACGTCATAAATTTGTCTTTTGTGTGTTCGGAGGATATAATTTTTCTATTCATGCGTCTGTGGGTTTCAGATTTTCACGCGTTTACAAAGATTTAAGATTTCATCGTATGATTTGCATGAATTATAAAAATTTACCATTCATAGATTTGCACAGTTCATTTTCTCTCTAGTAAGTTTACATGGTTTATTTGGTCTTTCGTTCGTTTAGGCCATTTTATCGTTCATTTTTCGTTCTTAGAAGAAACGTATACATTTCAGGATGTTTACACCATGAGATCAAAATTGGGTGGGACTTAGTTTACGCTTCAGTGATTTGTTTTTAAATGGGTACAGTTCTGCTTTATGTATTTAGTGGTGTGAAAGGAGATGATACTGAACATACAGACAGTTTGTGACCAGTACTACACTAGATCACTAAAATCTAATTTCACGGATTTTACCTGCGCTAAATATTTGTTTGAAGGTCTGTTTTGGACATTTGGAAGTAGCTAATGACATACAGTGTAATCGGTGTTAAGTTTCTTCGTGACAAACGTTTTCTTTATTAAGACTTGAATTTTGTTTTTCACTTTTGAATGCTGTTTTTATGTTAAATTCTTGATTTTTCCATCACTTAGCACAATGGAAAAAATGGGTCAGATCTTAGAAATGAATGGAAAAAAAATGTTAACTTATAGGTCATAAGCCAAACTTTTGATATATTACAGAAAACTGACTCCATATATTCTTACGTTTGAATTTGCTTTTTAGATTAGCCTACTAGTAATTATACAATGGTTTTTAAGGACTTTAGGTGATCTTGACTAGGACTGATAACCCCAACGATGTGAAATGCCACATATTTAAAAGCTAGTAAATTGTCAGATTTAAATTATTGTTTTCTTTAACTAGAAACATACTAATTCAAGAAAAAGCATCAAAAGTGTGTTACAGAACGTTTAAAGTACAGTTAAAGAAAGCATTTTTCACTTAGAATAAGTAGTTCCATAATTGTGACTATGAACATTTACTAGGTACCGTCGTTCTACAAAAACATGCTATTAGCTGGGATTTTGTCCTATTACTAGTATTTGCAGTATCAATGTGATTAATTTTTCTGTGAGGCAAAAAACAAAGATTTTAAAACACACACTTTGATTAAAATACACACATCCCATTGTATTTTTTTGGTCACTTTAATATATTGTTTTGCTTTTCACACTTGCTTACTATCAAATTACCATACAAAGGTAAACATTTGTGACATAGTTGTATCATCTATAAATGGTTTAGGGGATTTCCTAAAATACCATACTGTTTTCGTTATTGGACACTTCAAAATGGCCGCAGATGACAATTTTCCTGTATAAAAAACTGCCACTTCAGTAAAACTGCGTATGTATTACAGATATAATTATTCACAAACAGTTACGTGTATATTTCTCTCGTTTGAAAAGCCTTTGGTATTGTAAACCATAATTATACTTTCGGTTTTCATCACAGTGATAATAGACTCATTTTTTGGGCAGTGTACAATTGTAGATCTTGTTACACATAAGATTATGACATATATCACTGTTACAGCAATTTAACATCACCTTATAATATTATTCAGGCACACCTTAATAACGTTTTCTTTTCCGCGCATGAATTTATTTTCTTTGATTCACTGTATCTTTGTTATGTTGTTTGAAAATACAATGCCCATAAATATTTCATATCGGAACATTAATATTAATCAATGATTTGCTAGTACATTCAAAAGAAATTCTTAGTATTTATGTCCAGTTAAATTATGCTATTTCAACCTGTGTGATTAAGAATAAAAAAATATGACCGATGGGAAACGAAACATCAGTTAATATCTGTCAAATCGAGCCAGAATGTATAGCACCATCAAAACAGTATGCAATTAAGAGGAGAGCGACCATAATACTGGAATACCATAGATTCGTCAAAATTAAGAGACCAAACTCAACAGGAATAGGGCAAAGAAATCATTAGTAGTCTCCTGTTAAGCGATAAACATACCACAATCGTACAGTTTACAGACAGATCTTCTAACTTTGTGGAGCAAGCGGAGTAATCTACTGCAACAACTTGCACGACCAGTGGCACGAAGAAGCTCCATTTTATTAGAAGAATTAGTGGCAATACTAATGGTATTAGGATATATTGTAAGCCACACACAGAATAACATCTCCAAACTGAAAACATCAGACAGCTAGACAGCAGTGGGTATATTAACCCTGAACTTAAAACCAAAAAATTATACTGATGTAATCAGCAAAGAGGCACTTTTACTTGTAAAATTCAAAGTCTCAGCGTTAGTATCTTGCCAATCCATAGTCATGCTAATTTAAAAGTTAATGATGTAGAAGATGCCTTAGTAAAATCAGGCGTTTTGAGCCACCAGACCTCGTCATAAAAGCCTGCTCCTGATCCGCACACTTTAAACACGTAGCACATGTAGATCATCAACAGGAGGCTGAACATGCACATCGTTGCAAGAAAACAAATAATATATACATTTTGAGCAATTTACGCTTCGGTGATTTGTATTCAGTTTTTAGGATATAGTTCAGGTTTATGTACTAGTATTTGGTGGTGTGAAAGGAGATGATAATGGATATGCAGACAGTTCATGACTAGTACTACATCATGATTGTAAAATTAGATCACTATAACCTAATTTCACGTAAAAGTTATGTGTGATAAATATTTGTTTGTAGGTCTGTTTTGGACATTGTCAGTAGCTAGGCAGATGATTGGCGATGTCCATTCGTTATTTCATCCTGTCTACCGTTAGTCTGGTTAAATTCTGTTTTGATTTGAGTAATGCCTGTAACAATTTTTAGATGTGTTCTTTTCTCACGTAAAAAACCTCATATAAATTATTTTATACATTTCACAGATAGATGTACCTTGGAATAAAAACTAAATTTTAAAACTGATAACCAACTGACTATGACATACACTCTACGCCTAATTAGTTCATTCTCTCATATCCCTACTTTCAACAATATCAAAATTCTTCTGAGGAATATTAGTATTGTAAATTCCAAAATTGGTTTCTACAATGTACAGCCATATCAAGTTGTTAAATCTACAACAATATTAAAAGGCACAAGAGATGATACACATCTATCAAAATGCGTAATCTATGATACTGAATGAACGACTTATGTTCTAATTGCAGCGTATAACGGCATATCCAAAGGCAACATGACATCTCTGCCTGAAGAAGAGGAAAATTTCCTGCGCCTTTTCAAACTTGTTAGTGGAATAGCACCCAAAGCCGTCCGTGAAAAGTTCAATAAGTACTTCCCACAATCACGTTTGGAATCCTTGATTAGACAGGAGAAACAAAAGTTAGAAGGTTTCCATGAAAGAAGGATATTGAATGCAGCCCAAATGTCACTAATATTTCCAGTATCTGGTAAGATAATTGATGATTCTCGAACACTTTTCTGTCTTTATAAATAAAGCCAAGAACTACTAACTTAAATGTATTAATACATGCATTTTAAAAGATGCATGATAAGTTGACGTATTGTTTTTCAATGCCTTTTAAAACATTATTCGGCACAAATTTATAACAAAACACAAGTGTACTTCAGCATGTTCAAAGTGAAAAGTACATGGAGCATAGAGAAAAAAAATATGATAATTAATTAAAATTTTACAATAAGCGCGATAAAATTTAAAAGCTGAACCGAATCCTTCTTATGTTTCGTTTGTTACGAAAGCACTCGACCCTTTATTCTCAATCATAGCATTTTATTTTGCAAACACACAATTAAGAATATTTATTTTCCAGATATGCTTGAGAAGAAGTAGTCGCCGCTTCAGAAGGAAGGTGATAGCAGGCGTTGCTTCACAATCTTTTACAGAAATCGGAGAAAGTCGTTTTATAAATAACGCATTTTTGGTGCTCTCTGTACTTAGAGCAATATATAAACCAGTTGTGCCTTATATGTAAATACCAAAAATTTGTATTTGTCTCTAGTCCAAAGCTGTAAAGGATCAATACTGAATGAATAACAAGAAATATCATTGAAGATATGGTCACTAATTATGCTTTTCAACACATTGAAGATATGGTCTCTGTTTATGCTTTTCAACATAGCCAAGCGTTTATTTTGTATTTCTCCTCTTCTACCAGCATTGTATACTGGGCAACTCGACGAGTGGCGCATGCGGAGTAGGAAATACCTACTCTTATGAAGCACCGGTATCCTCGGATGTCATGGGTGTTTGAGTTGCCTTGTGGTTAGTTATTAGTCTTATTGATGTCCCTTCTTGAGACCATCATTTGTTGTTCTTGGTATTTTCTGGTTGTATCGACTTACGACTTTTGAATGCGCGGTAACCACACTATCTATCTCAAAGGCTTCATTTGCACAAAAATAATGAAAAAAAAACCCTAAGATACTTAGGGAGGAGATCGGCATATCAGGTAGTAGTGAGACGATTATCATTTCGTCAGTAAATGTAAATAAACAGACAGTACGATGAAAATGATATGGAAAATCTTACCAAGCTCCCCTTTTTAATTATATAATTCCAGTTCAAAACGTCGAGAAGGAAGAACAAACGCGTTGTGTAAATATTTCACAATAATTTGAAATTATCATTAACGTCCACATGAAAAGTTTGCTTGGGAAGTATTTGTCTACTTGTTTTGGATACTCACCCATGTAAATACATGTACAATTAAAGAAGGAATAATGATATCGATGAACATGAGAAAAAAGCTCTTTAAAAAAAAAAAAAAAAAAAAAAAAGCTCTACATTTTGAATAGCCAGTCGTTATTTGGCGAGTCGTAGTGAAAGTATCGAAACGCAACCCGAATCCAGTTTACCTCAACATTATAATAAAACGTTATCAGATAATCAAATAGCATACTATGGAAATACAGCACACGTTCGCAAACATTCATTTACATTATCAAATGAATATTAAAAATCGCTACAGCCTATTGCTTTAAAATTTGCCAACTGCACAAAAACTATAAAAATAATTACAGACGATATTTTTTCATATGATCTGAACCATGAACATATTTTTTTGTTGCTTATCAGCGACCTACAAAAACGAAAGGTTTATGATTATGATTTGACTCCTTGGTCATTGCGAGGTTTGACCCTGTTTTGCTTTAAACCATTTTTAGAACGAGTCCTTTCATGCAAAACGCAATTTTAATGCATGCAATTCAGGTTTAAGATTTCATTTCTGTAAGAAAGAACTAATATTAAGCTTCTGATTTGGAAATGAATTTGGATACTGGCAACTGAGTTCCAAATAAATGAGGAGTTAGTGTTGGCGTCAACGTCTAACTGGCTCGATGTATGGTTTATTGTACGGAAATTTTACTTTTTTATGCGGTGGTAAACTTCGCAATGAAATAATTTTTCCATTTCGGCTGCAAACCTTTACGGACGTAATTATATATATGATATGATAACACAATATTTCTTGATACAAAGACAGGTAAAATTCGATAATGAGGGTTCTTGCCCTACCGTTTAAAAAAGTTTTCTTTTAAATTTTTTTGTAGGAATATTTTTATTTTTCGCTGATTATGATACATTTTTTTTCACCTAATTCCTTGTGGCATTACTTCAGTAGTATGACAACGAATTTAACGTAAGTCTTACCGTTTTTGAGATATTAGGGTCAAAGAGCCGCTTTTCAATTTTATAAAGTGAAAGAATTAGTTATTTTTCGTTTTTCAAAATTTCTGTTACAAAATTTTCATTTTGTGTCAACATGAAATCAGTGACAAGCTTATTACTGTGTCCACATATTTATTTTGTGTAGCTGAATTCAGTTATTTTATCTTGTGGACTTGCTGTGGCCATGTCATGCTTCGTGTGCGGAGCTCTTTATTGAATATGTGATAATCTTTCTGTACAATATTAATTTGAATCTTCTATTCTTTTTTTCCTTGGAAATTCCCATCGATAGGCTTTCTTTGAAAGAGATATTACTGATTGTCAAAGTATATGTCAAAAACAAAACATATCCGAGTTCTACTTTTGTCATATTAGTAAAATGTATAAATAATCACGATAGACTTAATATGATCTCTTTGTCGAACGATGTTCGCTTCTCCCTAAATGCCGGACACAATAAATTTCTTTACTATCTATAAGCACCTCTGTACAACAACCATTATCTTTACAGGGCAGCTTCATTTCAGCATTGGAAAAATATAAAAGGCATCTGCTCATAAAGGTAATTTATTTTTAGTTCCAACGACTATACTTAGATCTTGCTATATATTGTATACTTCGTTTCACATCGAAATGAAATGGTAAATTTGAACATAAGACAACTTCATACCAGAATAATAGTGCCACTGACAAACTTAGAGAATGACGATATAGGATAATTTATATACCAACTGTTCATTATTTATAGTAATCTTTTTCTTATCATGATTTATATTTTAATAACAAATGTCTCAGCCATTTTCGAAATTTTGTAGCCGATCTCCTGACTCACAACATTTTACTTCCTGTACGGCCTTCATCATTTTGTGCAACTGAATGAAGCCTTTATGACTGATACGTAACAGTTTCCAAATCTAAAATATAAGCGGTGAAATTTGTAGGTCTTTAATATTTTGTGGAGTGAAGTCACAATTTTGGAAAAAATCGACGTCAGATAACGATATGTCATATTGTCCTTCTTGTCAATTTGTTTTTTATCTGAATCAACTTCAGTCTCTTTATCAAATTCGGACAATTGTTTATCTGAAACGGTTGAATAATCACACATGCTTGCTTTAGGAGCATCAATATTCACATCTGTTGTTTGATCAAAAACGGAATCCGTAACATTATCAACATTTGCACATTTTTGGGGAACATGATCATGCCTTTTTGTATTCTTTATTTTTCTTTTTCTTCTTACAGACTCTAATTTAAACTCATCCGTGTCAGCGTCATATTCGGGGTCCTGCGTCGGCAATTGTACACAATTTACATTTAAATATTCGTCGATATCTGATTGTTTGAGGAAATCGGCAAGGTTTTTCCCTGTCGGTAATTTTATTTGTCCTGTATTTTCTTGAACATACGGGAAAAACGGATCATCTTCATCTGGACTAACAACTCGATCACAAGATTTCTGAGGACTGTCCCAGTGACAACGTGATAATGCATCAGCTACCTGCATTTGCTCGGCTGGTTTGTATTGCAGATCAAAATTGAACTGTTGCAAAATTGCTAACCATCTCTCGTAAATGGCACCTTTAAATTGTTTTTGAAAGATTGGTTTTAATGCCTGATGATCACATTCAACTATAAAACGATTTCCACGTAAATAGTCCGCACAGTCTAATATACTAACAACCATACGAAGCAGTTCAAGCTTTGTAGGTCCGTATGATTGCTGCCATTTACTTAAGGATTTTGATCCGAATCTTATAACTCTGGGAATTTCTTCGTCGTTGGTATTAGTGTGTATTTGATATAACATGTATCCTATGCCTCTAGATGATGTATCAACGGCAAGTCTAAAGGGCAAGTCATAACGAGGGAATGCTAATATTTTTGAGTTTATCAAGCTACGTTTTAAATCAGCAAATGCAGTTTGTTGTTCACTATTCCACACAAAAGTTTGTCCCTTTTTTAATAATCTAGTTAATGGCAAGATTTTTGCGCTAAAGTTTGGAATAAATTTACGAAACCAATTAAACATCCCGATCAAACGACGCATCTCCTTAACATTTTTGGGAGGCGGAAAGTCTTGGATCGCTTGTACCCGATCTGGTGGCGGACTAATTCCGTCTTTGGAAATCAAGTGCCCTAAAAACACACATGACGATTTCGCAAATGAGCATTTCTTTGGCCCAAGTTTTAACCCAGCAGAACGAAATCTACTGAATACCTCTTGCAAGTCTATAATGTGTTGATCAAAAGTCTCAGAACAAATCAAAACATCATCAAGGTAACAAAGACATGATTGAAATGTAAGTCCATGTAATACTTTGTCCATTAACAACTGGAACGAGGATGGAGATGTGGAAAGCCCCATTGGCAATCTTAAAAATTTATATGTTCCAAAACAAGTATTGAAGGCGGTATAACGGGATGATTCCGGTGATATACCCATCTGGAAAAATCCGGAACTAAGATCTATTAATGTTATGTAATTTGGAACAAACTGGGAAAAGGATTCAGTCAATTCCTGTAAATTTGGAATCATATATTTAAATTCCTGTGTTTGGGAATTCAAGTAACGAAAATCACAACAGAAACGATATTGTGATAAAGCTGAATCTTTGTCGGACATATTAGACTGGGACTGCTTTCCTCGTTTTGTTACTAGAACAATTGGACTTGTGATAGGTACGTCTTCTTCTTCACTCACTGGGGCAATTATGCCTTGTTTTAATAGTTCGTCTAGATGATGACGCAAAACTTCTCTTTTATGAGGTGGCAGTCTATATGGTTTTTGGTGTTTAGGTTTAGCATCGGGTTTCAAATTAATTTTATGTTGAACGTAATTTGTAAATCCTAAATCGGGATTGTCTTTTGTAACAAAAATATCTCTGTTTTCATAAATACAATTAGAAAGTATGTCTTTCTGGTCAGCTGTTAACGAAGATGAAATATTAAAACTTTCGATGTATTCTGAAAAGTCAGTTTGTACATTAAAATTTCGGGCCTGGGAAGTTACAGTTTGTACATTTTGTGCTGTATGATGGTAGGAATCACTTGTAATAATGTCATAATGTTTGTTCATTATTTGAAAGTCAGCTATTATCGCTCCATGGGGGACAGTAACAACATTGTTTGTAGGATTCATTAATTTCAATGGAACGGTTTTATCTACAGAAACTGAAGCTAATGACTTCGCAAGTAATAATCCTCTTCCTACCGAAAGTTTATTGTTTGTACATAAACCTTGCAGTCCGACTGACAGATGTTTAGGCAGTTTTCCCCAGACAATAATTTCAGTATTCGGAAGTACACAAATTTTCTTGGGACATCTGACCTTGTAGTTTTTAAGTTCATCATTGTATTTACTAAAGTTTAAAGTTATTTGAGTTGATTTCAGATACTCCAATCCTAAAATCAGTGGATGTGACGTCTGGGGTAATACATATACCTTGATATTATGAACACCATTCTTAGTCTTGATTGTAATAGTAGCTGTACCTGTCACCTTAATCAGCTGACCATTTGCTAATTTTATCGATTCATCAAATGTCTCTATATCGGATTTACAACTATCTGATAATGAATCGAAAAGATCAAGTGATATAATATTTATAGAACTACCAGTATCAATCAATGCTGCTATATCTATATTACTACATTTAACTAACAAATAT
>JAOXYI010174427.1:0-11364 GCA_028566495.1 Lithophaga antillarum | reverse complement strand
ATTGTTGGTTTCAGTTTATGTTGAATAAATTTTTATCTGAGGAGTATATATTATGTGTATAAATTTCGTACAGTGTTTAGTAATGGTTGTAAAACTTTGCAGTATTTATTTATATTTTTCAATGTTGTTCAAAAATTTTATTTTGCTATTCCCACAATTGAAAATTGTTGTAATCTACCAAATTCATTATTAGCTTTCATCCTTGCTTTTTTTGAATAGAAAATTTATATTACAAATCACATTATAATTTCAGTAATAAGTTTATGTTACTGTGGGTTAACCAGAATTTAGGTCCGTTTGTTTAGGAAATATAGTGGCATTATTCTGTGATTGACAACAATTTGACATCAAGTTTTGATATTACAATTACAACCTGACAGTATCTTATGAAGATTGTTATCTGGTAATTGTTTGTTATAGTATTTTAATTTTGGTTATTTCCTTTTTTGGTAAAGTTAATGTCCTGATATAACAAGAAACTAGTTTGTTGTCCATCTTGTCTTTTTCACCCATTATCTCACAGAGTTTTTATACAACTGCAAATATTGGTATGGGAAGGTCTTTCATTATCAGCTGAAAAAAATGTTTTCTATATTCAGACTTTAGTTCTTCTTTACCAGTTTTGTTGAATTTTAAAGTGTAATACTTGTATCAAAATATAGGTCAAGGTTGATTGGGTGTTCTTGCCGTATTGTTTCTCAAATAAGGGTCCAGAAGTTGATTAAAAGTAAGGTTGTTAATTGACTCATAATGGGAAAATGTGACAGCATATTACAATAATGACCCAAGCCCTTCATAGTAAGAAAGTAAAGTCTTCACGGTTAGCCACAGGCCCGACAGCCCAGGCCTGTGAAAATATCATCGGGCCTGTAAGAATTTTTCTTGCAGGCCAGTATAGTCGATTAAAAAAGATCTCGAAAAGATGGTGCGGGCCTGTGAGCAAAAAAGTTTATCATGAAGTCTGTTTTGGTTGATGTGAAGTTTTCACACACTGTTTTCATGGAGTCATTACTTAACTTACTCATAACTGTGATGTATCGCGACTGTTTGGGTTTTTTTTAGTGTTTTGGAGTAACAGAAAAAGCAGACTTTTCACAACATGAAAAAACCCAAATCTTCTGAAACCTATCTTATATTCTGTAATAGTAGTTATATTGCTGTGCCTGAATTATGGAATGTAAAAACATGTTGATACCAATGTATTTCAGTATTAAAGCTGGTTGTATTGCCTTGCCACCATTACTGAATATAAAACAAGTGATGCAGCAAAGACAAGTATCTGGTGTATGGAGTAATAAAGATGAATTACCGGTTAGTACACAGTGATTAGGGGTCTCAAGGAATTAATCACTTTGTCAAGAAAATGTATAAGAAGGAAAATGGGTGTAAATGGACATAAGAAAAAATCCCATCTGTATGTAGTGGAAAGCACTAATGTTGCTGTTCTTCATCTTACTTTTTCCAGCATTTAGGTAAGTTCATAACTGAAAGCAAGTACAAGATGTCTCCTGTCCTGCAGTTCAGTGTTTTTCACTTGTTTGTGCTATGATTAATAAATCCAGATGTGGGGTAATTGCCAAGGTAATGAAAACAATAAAGTAATCTTACAAGTACCATCATTAGTACTCCTAACATGACATGATAATACAAAATAAACAGTGGAAGGGTTCTCAAGCTACCCATATACATGACAGTTTAATGTTATTTTTGAATGAATACAAATCAAAAGTCCACACAAATCTCACATAATGTAATAAAATTTACCAATTACTTGTCAGAGATCCATTGTTTTCTGCAAGCACTTCAGTTTTATCTACCTGACCAATAAAACTGCTCACCACTGTGTAGATGAAAAATTGCTGAAAGTGGTATTATATTAAAACCCATTAAAACAAACTAAATATCAAAACAATTAATTCGGCATTTTAACATTTTTACCCAATAGATTTTGCACTTACCTAATAACGCAGATTTTTTAACGATTATTTACCATTTTGGTTTTGTCTTTGTTTTTTTTTCATTGCTTCACTTCAGAGTTGACAAGTGTTGATAAGAAATCCTTTAAATTTGATCAAATATTGCAGAGTTGGAAATGTCAGGCTGCCTGTCAGTCTTAGAACATTGTGTTGTTAAGAAAATAAATAAACAGGTTAATCTTCGGTAATAGAAATTTTTTTCTGTATGTGTTATTTGCCAGCAAAGATGACTGAAATCTATAACTTTTCAAATGCATGACAAGAAATTGAGAAGCCATAGGGTAAGATTTAGAAATGAAGGATATAAAACAATGTTTTCCTAAGTCATCTTGTCTTTCAATTTTCAAGCTTCACTCAGATTACTGGAGATTTTAGAAATCTGGTAGATTGCCTGTACTGTATTGACTGAAAGCCATATGAGCTATTGCCATCACCTGGCATCTGTCGTTGGACCATCAAAAACTTTTTCAAAAATCTTCTCCTCTGAAACCATTGGGCCAGTTGGAATCAACCTGGTCTGAATCATCCCTAGGGTGTTTAGATTCAAAATTATATCTGATGATGTTGCAACCAACCAACATGGCCAACATTACTATAAATAGAACATAGGGGTAAAACACCAATTTTGGTCATTTTTTCTGCAGTTATGCAGCCTATGAGGACCAAATGTGGGGGAATTAGTCCTTTGATGGTCCTCTTTTAGAATTGTATTGGATGACCCGCACTGTCCAACCAATATCGCTGCCATTACTATAAATAGAAATTCTTTGAAAAATTACATAAAAAATTCTGATTAAATAATTGATTTGACCTATTTAAACTAGTTTTGGCAGGAATGTTGCTTAGATCATTGATTTTCAAGTTTACATCTGATGATCCTGCCCTGCGTCCAATATTGCAGCCACCGTGGAACATAGTTTTTACATAGGACCTTATGGGATAGTACACTAAAAAATCTCTTCTGAAATAGGTCATATTTAACCAAACTAGGCCTGAATCATCCCAAGGGTGTCTCATTTCAAAAATGTATCTGATGATGCAGCCGACCAACCAATATGGCCACTGTTACTATACATGTATATAGAACATAAAGGTAAAACACCAATTTTGATCATTTTCTATGCAGTTATGCAGGCTATGAGGACCAAATGTGGGGGAATTAGTCATTTAATCCTTTCAGAATTGTGTTGGATGACCCCTGCCGTCCAACCAATATGACCACCATTACTATGAAATAGAAATTTTCAGAAATATTATATAAATAGTTCTGATTAATAATTGATCTGGCCTATTTGAACTAGTTTATGCAGGAATGTCGCTTAGATGGTTGATTTTCAAATTTACATCCAATGACCCCGCACTGCATCCAATATGGCCACCACTTTATGTTATAGTACTCTAAAATATCTTCTCTTCTGAAACAACTAGGCCAATTTGAACCAAACTTGGCCTGAATCATCAAAAGGGTGTCTAGTGTCAAAATTATATCCAATGATTGGGCCTTCCATTGGAGACCATGGTTTTATATTACTGGTACTCAGATAGTCAATATTATGCATAGATGCCAGGTGAGTGATACAGGCTCCACGGAGCCTTAAGTCATTGTTATTGGATATTTATATATTTTCTGTTGGTAGGTGGAGATAGATTTGGGAACTGACTTTCGATATCATTCCGTATTTGCTTGTCCAATTCTACGACAACAAAGTACAGACTCTAATCCACCAATGAGACTAATATGTGGTCATGTGATATCAAAGGATGCTTTAACCAAATTATCAAGTGGCTCTAAGTAAGTATTAAGTTTCAAAATGAACAAAGAAATTAACAGAAATTGACGGATATATTAAAATAGATGTTTTGCTAAAAAATCCTTAATTTCTTAAATAATCTCTTCAGATTTTATACAGATTCTGTACTTATCAAAATAGGATGTTCCTATGTGAAAATATGTCCAGCATATCCAATCAGTCTTTTACATTCTGTTTCGTTGGATATTTAATTATTCAAATATATTATAAATGTTTTGTACAATTGAAAGTTATTAGGACAGAAAAGTATGTCTATGTGTTGTTTAAAAACAAAAATAAATTCATTTTGCTTGTATTTCATTGATACAGTCCAAATCTATGACAGCAGTTATATTCTGACTTCAAAATTTTATGTGATAAAAAGTTGGATATAAAAAGTTTTTAATGAAGATTACCTCCCTTTACCAACAGTTATTGACAGTTACAGTACATGTACAAGATTTTGAAAAGTTATTGACCACAATTTTACAGCAGGTAACAATCTTAAATGATTTATTTCAGGGTAAAATGTCCATACTGCCCTGTGGAACAGCTACCGTCAGATGCTAAACAAGTTCATTTCTAGTCAGAAGATTTTTTGAATTGGTGGAACATATGAGTCCTCAGTAAAAGATTGATGATAACGTTATCAATAGATCTGATGGAAATTGTGGTATAAGTGAAATATCTTGTTGTGATATGTGTAAATGATGAAAATAACATTGTGTGATATGAAGGATGGAAATTGTTCTGCAAAATCTTAAGGTTGTCAATTAGTGACATGTTTATATATAAAAAAAAAAAATATCTGTATCATTTTTAACTTTGAAAAAGTGTTAAGTGTCAGTAACAAAGGCAAGGAAAATAAGTGAGCAGTTGCTTCCTTCTCACAGTCTTCAGTATTTTATACCAACATGTATAAATTGCACAATTTTTATTAGATACACTAAGATACTTGCAGGCAATTGTTCAAATTCTTAAACCTGTAAAGGTGAAAATTCTGCTTCTAGTAACAAGAATTATCTGTGACACTCCAATCATAGTTAAGAAAATATGTTTTTATTGAAGATCACAGATTGACTATGACTTTGTCCACTGTAAATCTTAAGCATTCCAATGTGAGTGTGTATTAAATGGCAAAAAAATTAGTATTGTTACCTGCCAGTTACTTGTGTATACCATTAAATCATGTACAGTACACCCCCATTATATCAACGCCTTTTGGACTGCCTTAAATTTTGGCAATATGCCTGGGTGGTGGTAAAGTAAAGGAGAAATCTGTATAGAGACTGTGTTACTTCTGGAAAAAAGGAATGAAAAAAATTCATGGTGATTAGTGAGGGGGGCAAGTTAAAGAGGAGCGGTATAGTGCGGGAGAACTGTATTTGTGCTTATTTAAGTACACAGACTTTTGCTTGTGCATGGTTTCTTCTGTCAAGGAATATAGCAGATTTAAATAATTTTTCCCAGTAAGAAAGAGGAGAGTAATTGTGAATCAAGGTTTGGAGAGAATTTTGGTTTCAGTTGATGTTGTAGATAGATTTGTTTCTATTTATTGACAAAGCAGATATCTATATACATGTTTGAAACAAAATAAATCTTTCTCGGATTTGTATTCACTTGTTTATTAGCCATTTAAAAAGACATGTACTTATTAGTTGATGAATTATTAATTAAGCTTATTTTATTGATTCAGATAACAGCAGTGGGATTGGGCACAAGTTATAACAACCTTATAATAAGCCCTTTCCCTATAATATACAATGCTAATTAAAAATACTTTGTTGTTTTAGTAATATACAGAGTGGTACATTTTGAAATGTTATCTCGGGGTAGGGTATTTTTATAAATTTTTCTAGTACAGTATTAAGTTTGCCTCCCATCTGTATCACTATTCCCCTCCACATGCATGTACACAGCTAAAGTTGATGTTGAAGTTCATTTCTCAGTTACCTATTTTATGCACAGTCATGCAGCCTCACATGTTGGATTGAAAATATAGTTCTGACCAGAAAAAGGTCACACTTTATACTTTATCACTACTGATGACATTTGATTAAACTTTATGTTCAAGCTTATTTCTGACCACATTTAGTGTAATTTCATGTAAGCTTATATCTGATGACATTTGGTCTAACTTTATGTCCAAGCTTATTCATGATGACATTTTGGTAACTTTATGTTCAAAGTTACTGATGACAACATTTGGTCCAACTTTATGTCCAAGCTTATATCTGATGATATTTGGTCTAACTTAATGGCCAAACTCACTTCCGAAGACATTTGGTCTAACTTTATGGCCAAACTTACTTCTGATGATGTTTTGTCTATGTTTATGTCCAAGCTTATTGTAGTGTTTTATTTGATGTACAGTCTTGCAACTTCGTATCCCAGTATGCAAGTATATTTGGAAGAGAGTGTAAGCTATTGATCAAAAGTAGGTCACTTTGATCTACTTTTCATGTTTTATATACTTTAATGAAATTTGGTATAAGTGACATACAGGCATTTCACACACTTATTTCATGTACAGTTACACAGCTTCATATACAGGTGTGATGTCTATTTCACATACAGTCACACAGCTTCATGTACTGGTGTGATGTCTATTTCATGTATAGTAACAGCTTCATATACTGGTGTGATGTCTATTTCACCTACAGTCACCCAGCTTCATATACAGGTGTGCTGTCTTTCACGTACAGTCATGCAGCTTCATGTACTGGTGTGATGTGATGTCAATTTCATATACAGGTGTGATGTCTATTTCATGTACAGTCAAGTCACACAGCTTCATATACAGGTGTGATGTGTGATGTCTATTTCATGTACAGTCACACAGCTTCATACCCTATGTGATGTGTGATGTCTATTTCATGTACAGTGACACAGCATCGTATAAATGTGATGTGGTTGGGGTTTCACCTTCCCTTCTTGATTACTTGCCGTCAAACTCCCTCAACCAGAATGTGACAGTTAAATGATTTGGACATCAATGTCAGAATTGAACGAATAGTAAATTGGTGTTGAGCTACAAACTTGGTGCTTGGAGCATTAAATGCAAATCACAAAACTTGCACAAAAGATTTTAATGTAGTGTAAACTTTGAGATCTTCATGCGGACTGCTCAAGTTAAGAGTATTTGTTCAGATCACTGTGATACACCTGACTATCATTTGCAGTATCGTACTATCCATATTATGCCTGAGACTGCCGTATTTATTACGCAAGTTAGAGCTTGCTTATGGGATTTATCGTCACTTTCAGCAATTTTTTACCGATATCATGGCTACCAGACTTATTGAGGGAGGAAAGCCCGGACAGCTATCCAGCTGAACCGGTGAAACCCCAACCTTTGGTAGGTGTCTGGAAACCTTAACACATGTAGCAGGGCGGGCAGGACTCAAACCCGTGACAGCAGTGTTAGGCTAGTAGTTACGAGTCTGCGACCGTAACCTCTCGGTACCCAAGCCCCCCAAGTCAGAGCATTGTTCAAGTAATTTATTATCCCCTCGCCCAACGAAGTTGACGTTGGGATATGGCGTTTCGCCCTTTCGTCCGTTTGCCCAGGTTAAGTTCTGCGCTTAGGTCCATTGGAGTCGTATTACAACCAGGACAACAATGAAACTTCATATGCAGACACATTTTGAATAGTTCTAAGCCTTGCCGCAAGAATTTGAACATCGTGACCTACATTTTCTGCTTCAGTGACTTTGGTTAAGTTTTGCGCTTAGGTCCATTGGGGTGATACTACAGCCTATACAATGAAACTTCATATGTTGATACATCTTGGGTAGTTCTAAAGCCACGCTGCAAGAATTGGATCATCTTGACCTACATTTACGCTTCAGTGACTCTGGTTAAGCTTTGAGCTTAGGTCCATTGGAGAGATGCTACAACTTGTACGACAATGAAACTTCATATGTGGATATATCTTGGATAGTTCTAAGCTATGCTACAAACATTGGATCATCTTGACCATTTATGCTTCAGTGACTTTTGTTAAGTTTTGTGCTTAGGTCCATTAGAGTGATACCACAACTTGTATAACAATCACACGTCAATGTGGATACATCTTGGGCGGTTGTAATCTATGTTGTAAGAACTGGATCATCATGACCTACATTTTTCATATTTTGGATAATTCTAAACTACAGGACAAGGATCTTGACCTATTTTTTATGCTCCAGTGATACCAGTAAGGATTTAAGGATTGAGTCAGCTGGATAGGCTAAACTATAGTATGAGAAAATGTTTGTGTTGACAATTATTTTATGGATTAGAAACTTTGGTTTTGTTCATACAGCAATAATACTTCATTTGTGACCACATCTTTCATAGTACTAAACCACTGTACAAGAATTACATTATCTTGACCTGCATTTCACAATTTACACTGTGACGAGGGGATTAGCTTCGTTTCAGTGATGCACCTTTGCTTGTTAGATCTTATACTTATATGCTATCTGTACTGCTCAATTACAGCAATTTGAGACTATCATGTAGGCGACTAAGGTAAATGCATTGTTCAGATTATGGTATTAACCTGAAACCTTTATAGGCTACGTAAACTAGAAACTACAGGATAATGAAAAAAAAATATCTCTCGAAACACGAAGAGATAACATCAGTGCCAATACCAAAAGAAAATGGCAAAAAACTCAAGGATTGGATATGATTTCCCACAAATGACCAAAAAACTCCAATGTATTGGACATGATTTCCCACCAAAACTGCAAGTGAAATCTGGACACGGAGATAAGCGCATGCAACACCCCTGTGAAGCCTATGTCCAGTTTTCAGGAAACAAAGTTCAGAATCTAGGACGACAGAAACGTCTTCGTGGCTAAAATCATTGTC
The DNA here is from genome assembly GCA_028566495.1 of Lithophaga antillarum. Classification (NCBI taxonomy): domain Eukaryota; kingdom Metazoa; phylum Mollusca; class Bivalvia; order Mytilida; family Mytilidae; genus Lithophaga; species Lithophaga antillarum. Next base: position 2,738 of record JAOXYI010174427.1, on the reverse strand, counting down.
TTGGTGGTTTTAGATTCAGACAAGTCAGGATAAAGGTTGTTCACATTATGTTAATGGGTGAGAATTAGACTGTCATGCACTGAATCTACTTAGAGCATTACTGGGTCGTGATGTTGGACCTGACACTGTCATGCGAGTGACTTCGGTTGAAGATGGTCTTGGTAACTCGGGTTATAGCATCATTCAAGTCATGGAAAAACCTAAGACTCTTTGCGGGAGACTTAGATTAAAGCATTGTATTATAATATTATTCAGGTTGTTGTGTAAGACATAAAGACTGTCATGATGATTGAGAGCATTGCTCATGTCATGGCACTGACACCTGGAGACTCAGAACTAAGGTCATGGCATTGACACCTACAGATTCAGAACTATTGTCAAGTGTGGAAGACCTAATCCTGTCGTGCTGTTTCTAAGGGACCATGGTGTTTTATTAGAAAAGAAATAACAGGAAAGGTCAACAATGAATCAATTACTATTGAAAGCACAACCCGTTTAAACAATTATTTAAAACAAAAATAGGATAAAGAAAATTAAAGTATAACTTTACAGGAAAACAGGGTCCTGACTTCGTTTATGCATCAGTGTCAGCCTTTTCTGATGAACATTCAGAAGCTGATCACCTCTTGATAAAGCTGTTTTTGACGTCCTCTGTTATACAAAATAATATTTCACTGATGTTTTATGAAGTTTGCTTTCTTCACGACAGTTCTGGACGAGGTTTACGTGTCATCAGAGTAGTAACAGGTAATGGTGTTGTATTGGTCATAGGCTTTTTTGGTGGCGGTGTTACATTCTCACACCAAGCATTCGGACTGGTACGACGAGATCCGAGATAACCTATGGTAAATCTTACAGTCACTAAGCCTTGGCTTACTGGATCAATATTGATAATTTTGTTAGACATTCCATGAAACAGCCGACCAAGGGTTAAAAAATTCCATGACTGAAAGGAAAAAAAACGTTAGTACATTTGAATTATAATCAATTGATGTGATGTGTGCTTTATACAAATTGTATCCGTGTAAACATGATCAAACATGTTATTTATGGTTTTACTTATTTTATTTTTGTGTTATTTGTTTTATTATTATTATTTTTTTATATACTTTTTTGATTTATTATTATTATTATTTATTTTTAATATTTTAACAAAACGAATAATGTAAAGTTAATTGAGATGAGGCTAAAATACGTTTCTTTTAGTTCATCTGGCTTTTCACATAATTATCATTTATTTAAAATGCATTGTAAAAATGTGTTAATATCAATCATGTGAGAGAAAGTGGTGTCAGTATAGTACCTTTTTCACTTCAATAAAGCAACTATTTAAAGCTTTAGAATATGCAATGATTTTTCTGTTGTTTTATGTTTGTTTTGACTATGTTATGAACTTTATCTTGTAGTATTCATTTTGATGATTTAGGTAGTTGAGAGCTAAGCTTTGTAGGTCCATATAGCGATGGTAGAAACATGTCATCAGGCGATATTAACGAACCTTTTTCCGTCGTAGGATTAAAGACTTCTACAAAAAAAACTCGTGTCTAACATCAATAGCAAATTCTCTTGCATTATTGAGAGAAAACACTGACAATTTTGTGACTGCAAAAGGGCAAAGGGAAAACAAAAATACAACCTACAATATAGTACATGACGGAAATTACTTAAAAAATACGTACATATAAATCCAAAGTTGGTCTGTCTGTTTTAATAACGATCTGGAATTCACCAGGATTATACGATACCGGTAAAAAGAAATAACAAGTACCGGACACAAATCTAACTGTTGGACTTTCCATGGATTCAGTTAACGCAGTAAGAAAACCATCAGTACTTGACACACAGATAAATGACAACAAAAGGGCACACTTCAAAACCATTCTGTAATGATAATACTGCGAATTATATACATTAAAATTATATTCGGGAGTTTCTACTAACAGGAAATGGCTGAATGATAACACGGAAAATCATTGGGACCTAATTCTTGGTACATTTAGACTCTCTCTTTACTGTCAATGGTGTTGTTATTCACATGATAACGAAGAAACTGTAGACAAGTGCTCTTGTAATCATGACTTTATTCTCGAAATTCAACTGTAATGTATCAAATAAGATTAGGGATTGACAGAAAATGTGAGAAGAGAAAATGACACTTATCTCCCTACTGCAAAAGGTATCAGCTGGTTTTGGTTGTGCTTTTTGGAAATGTAATTGTTTTGACCCTTAACACTGGATTTTCTTCGGACTTCCACGTATTTGACTTCGAGCTCCATTGATGATACATCGAAATGCGCACACGATACATCAAATTAACTTTGTTGTCTTGTGATAATGTCTGTAAACCTACAGGCAAAATCAGTATAGCTAAAAAAATTAAGACAACGCAAACTGAATAAAAACTGGAGCGAAAGGGAAGGAATAACTAATTCATGTGCATCCTTTTTATTTGGGTAATTCAATTTGTTTGACTGATTGTTTCCTGGACATTTCTGAAGAAAAGCCGATTTTATATTATCTTAAATACATAAAAGTTTATAATTATTTTAAAAAAAAAGACTTATTCTTTATATTTCTCCATTTTGTTATCCAGTCTTATTTATTCCTTTACTTTCTATCCACTCTTTTAATTAATGCTTGATTCATGTACATATTGGATAGAACTTTAAAATTGTGCTTTGAATCTTGTACTGCAGCCTTAGATTTCAATGATAATTGATTGTAAATTGTTTAATTAT
>JAOXYI010174317.1:0-11367 GCA_028566495.1 Lithophaga antillarum | reverse complement strand
GAAAGACAATTAACAATTTCTTTTTCATGTAAAACATAGGTGTTAACCCTCACGATCTGCGTGTGAGACTCACGCTAACTCATCACTTCTCCCACTAATGAAAAGTCTCACGTGCGTGAGATACAAATCTCCCTCTAACGTGGATTCCTCCCACAAAACCTCACACATCGTAAATTTTGTCAAATTTACTTTGCCGTCGATGTTTTTACTGATGTCAAGGTCGTTAATTAGTTTGTTTTATCTGTTGTTATAACATGATCATTTGACACCTGCAGCTAGTTAATGAAGGATTAATGATTATGTAACAACTGGACATTGATTAGAAGTGATTTCTTGATTGGGACTGTTAAAACTTAAATACAGGACACAGAAAAAATACAGAGAAAGACGTTTTGAAATAAAATATCTTGAAATTCATAAAGAGTTATGGTTCTTGAATTTGTAAAAGAGCTAATTTTGCAATAATTTTTTTGCAATCAGGTATTGTCTAAAGTTAGTCATAAGTTGAATGGACATATATATATAATGTATTATTATATAGATAATTGAATCAGTTAGGATTTTTCTTAAAAGAATTTTTGTATCTTTATACATTTCTGTAGAGCCTTTCACTATTTTATATTCAAGATATGAGGATCGTTAGAACTTAACATTCATGCAATTTACTTAACTTTGAACAAAACATGCTGACCAGAATGGCCAGAAATTGCAGTATCATTAGTGTATTGCATGAGAGTAATAGATGAAAGCAGGCAATTGACCCTTACCAATGTAGCTTGAAAATATCAGATTACACTGTACATTTGAAATTTGTCATGAAAATACTGCAATTATCTGCGGTATATATTTTTCCTTCCAAAATAATACATAAAAAATTTCAGCGAGAAAAATCTCCCTCTAACTTAAGATTGAATGTGGGAGATCCCCCACTAAGTGGTTCCAAGAGGTTAACACCTATGGTAAAATAATTTGTGAGAAGTTTTATATTATTAAGAAATTCACTGGTTAGCTTCAAGAAACACCAGTTGTATGAGCGAAACCCACAGATATACAAAATAGGTGAAAAGGCTGTTGTGGAAATTCTACCCAAGGGAATTTTGTCCAAAAGAATACACTGCTGGAATAAATCTACTTTTACAACACAATTATCTATGCAACGTTTTTTTCACCCGTAAAATCAACGTATCTTCCGGTACTCTTTTTATGTAAGGACCAACCATTTAACTTGAAATGGGGGCTATGGGTTTTTTTCGGATAAAATATCATTGTTGTATTTTGAAAAACATGAAGGAAGGTTTTCACAAAGTAATGTAAAATTTAAAGAGGAAAATTTCGCAGGAAGTGTAAAAAATTGCAGGTTGTGGGTAATAAAATTGTCAACAAAAAACAATACCCCCCCCCCCCCTTTTGCAGGTAACAAAAAATTTCTCTCCCAACAAAAAGCCATATAACCCTTGCAGTTTACATGGTCCATCCTGTATGACTTGATTCATATAGTAGCGAATTAATTAGTGAATATTATGTGTTTCAATTCTGATTTATTCACACTTTTCCACAGAAGAGAAGTGTACATGTAACTTTTAAGTGTTTTTTTTTAATATAAGTGAAGTGTGCAAGTGTCTTTCTGAAATTAAAAAATCCATTGAAATACAGCAAAGAAGCTTATTCCTCTTTTTAAAAAAAACAACTCGATATTAGTGGCATCTATATTACCCCGGTCAGAATATTTTTTCGCCTGCTTTGTGGGCTAGAAATTTTTTTCTAGTACAGTTTACAATGGTTTATAAACAAAAAAATTTTTTTTTCATATGGCAAAATGTTGGGTCAGAATATTTTTTCCAGTGCACCTCCAGTCAGAATATTTTTTTTTCAGTAAAGATCAGGATCAGAAAAATATTTCCAAAAAATAGGAGGCACCCCCTGAAAATCAAATGTTCCGTGCCTAAAACTTCTTGGTCACAGTCGCATGCCTTACATGTATAAATTGTATATTGCCTCACATACACCCATACATTGTATGCTAAACAGACTTATAACATGAATTATGATTTTGTAATGACGAAAACTTGGGTGTTTATCTTTATGATTAAAGGACGGACCTTCTAACTTGCATGGCGGTTAATATAATTCTTTTTGCAACAGAAGTCTCTTCAGCATGTAGATGTATAGTGCACATCAAATTACATATACTCCTTTTTTAGATGCATGACATTTTTTTTTTCTTCTTCAAATTTTGCAATTATTATAAAAAAAGTTTATAGTGAAAACCTTACTTAAGTTCATTTATGTTCTTTCCCTCAGAAACAGAACATTTTTCCCTGAGCAACAACATGTATTTTTTGGAAACAAGCCATAGTCCCCTCTGCAAGCAAAGTGGTTCATCTTTTATAATTGTATATTTAATGGACATTATACATGTACTGTTGGTCTGTAAATGGAATAATTTTATCACAATGAGGAGGTGATTTTTATAAAGAGGTTAAATTGTGGTAACATCATTGACAAGCTAGGATGAATCAACTGAACAAATATTTTGATTTTTTTTTTTGTTTAAATTACTATTTGTGAATTTGAATTTCCTTTTCAATCTTTATTTATTGATCTACAGTTTTTTTAATCTATCATCATGACCTCTCAGATCTGTCACCAGATTTGATTTTATTTTAGTAATTTTTGTATATTTAAACTGATGACATTCCCCTAGATTCATTTATCCCTGATAAAATTTCTGTTCATCAATTGATAATATTGACAGACTTGACACCAATTGGCTTACTGACCGACCACCAGAATATTGTTTTTCTGCAGGGGCCTAGTGATATAGTATGATTGATTTGTAATTGTAAATGACTAACAAATGTTATTCGTAATCACCTGAACAAAGTGAAAGTCTCTCAGAGACGATGAAAGCTGACCAATCTTTTAAAATGAGCCCATTTTAAAACCAAGTTGTAGTACAAAAATGTAATTAAACAACAGGGGCTCATTTAGCTTATTTGCAGGCCCTATACAGGCAAATAAAGCTAAACGAGCCACTGTGAGTACACAAAGCTCTCCCCAAACTGTTGCACGAACTATCATAGGGGATTTCATGGGGGGGGGGGACTTTTCCTAAAATCCTGTGCAGAAATTAAAGGAAATTCCGGGTCATGCTCAATTTCTGACTTTCACGAAATTTTGGCTAGGTTCTTGGCAGGGAAGCATTTTCACGAGATCGCGAACAAATATTTAATCAGTTTCCCGAATCACGGATGGATTTTCACAAAATCATGTTTCACGTTGGACTTCCTTTTCTGTTTTCAAGTCCAATATTTTGCAATTCCCGCATTCCGCTTAGAATTTTAGGCCTTTCCTGTGTCACGCTTAGACTCCAATGAGACCCACATCATATTGATATAAACATGATAAACAAAGCACTCCTAAAAATCATTGCACAAACTCTATCATATTATTATAAACAAATCACTTTGATACATACATGTACCTTGGGCACAATGTATTACATTGCTATAAACCCAGGGTAAAGAACTATTTTATCGTCATACTCGTAAATCAAGCACTCCAAAAATGGTGGCACAAACTCTCATATTCTTATTTTAAATCAAAGGACTTCCATACCTGGGACAAGAACTAGAAACAAAGCACTTCCTTTCCTTGGACATGATCAACTATTATATTGTTATAAACAAAGCAGGTCTGTACCAAGGACAGGAACTATTAGAGGTGTAAGGATATACCGGTTTATCTAACAATACACAGTAATCTCTTTGTAAATTAAGGACTGTAGTCCCTTTAATACAACCTGTCTGATACAAGATGTTGTATATACACCAGGTGGTGATACAAGAATGACAGGACATCACACGAGATATTTCCTAAATTTCAATGACGTCATAATACAAAAAGCTTAGAAACTCACCCAAACGAAAACAATGTCAACAAAATACACCATCTATTTATCTATATTTTATTTACATTTTTCTTTTGATTTTGCATTTAGGTAAATTATACATTTTTGAATTGTTAGATTAACTTTTTATATACATATTGTGTTGGTAAAAGATTTATGTATCAGGCCCCCGTATCACAAAGCGTACATAAGACTTACGTGCACGTGAATCCTTAACAAAGCAACGGGACTTACGTGCACATAAGTCTTACGAAAGCTTTGTGAAACGGGGGCCAGGTCTCGACTGTTTCTGGAATTTGACCACATCACAACTCATCAGTATTTACACATTTTTTTATCATCATGCCATATTTAATGGTTTTGGCTACTTTCTACTATTTTCAGCTATTTTCATTCAAAAACATAGCTGAAGCTAGGAAATTTCATAGCAGTCACATCAGTATGATCTATTTGCATTCAGGTGGAGTCAGACAAGGATTTTAAGGCTGAAAAATGCAACAGAAACATTTTTTTCTATCTCCATAATGTGAAATCATGGTATTTTATATGACGTCTTAAATCGGCTCTCAGAAAACTTGAGGTAATGGTATTAAAAAGTGATCTATTGCATACTGTCAATGTATAAGTCAGTCAAAAAGTGTCTCAAAATGCTTTATAGTTAAACATTGAAAAGATTTATATTGTATATGCTACTCTTTTTCTGCAATATTCCCTAAATCTGCCTCAAAACCTGTAGTCGGTGCTTTCTCTTGTGTTTTTTTTCCATACAAATCGCATGTCCATAGGCATACATGATGGATATAGAAGGATTTGGATCCAATTTTTTTCTTATCTTATGGTTTCTCTCAATCTGTTCATCATTAAAATTGTCAAGTATAATTGATAAATTATTTTTGTTGTTGTTCAGACAGATATTTAATGTGAACTTTCAGCTTTGGAGTCAAACCCCACAGATTCACAGTCGAGATTAAGGGCTATGAGATATTATTTTTCAAATTTTATAATCTAAATCTAAGAAATGTTTGCTAAGTAATCTTATTCCATGCAAATAATTGCCAAAGAAATATTCATAATTCAGTAGTTACACTTTTTATTTAAGTGTCCTCCTGTAATACTGAAAACTATGTTTTCATACCATAACGGTGTAAACTTGCTGATCACTACCACTAAATCAAGCTTTAATGTAAAACAAAAACAAAAAACATGGCTGCCATGGGCGATTCTCGTTTCTGATTGGCTGAAACATACATAATTCTTCTTCTCTGAAACCGCATGGCCAAATGGAACAATATTTGACAGGAAACATCTATGCAAGGTCCTTTATTAAGTTTGCATATTTCGTCCCGGTCAGACCCCACGGGCGATTCTTGTTTCTGATTGGCTGAAACATAAAAAAATTATCTTCTCTGAAACCGTGTGGCCAAATGAAACAATATTTTACAGGAAGCATCTATGCAAGGTCCTTTATCAAGTTTGCTCATTTCGTTGTGGTCGGACAAAAAAATGGCTGCAATGGGCGATTCTTGTTTCTGATTGACTGAAACATAAAAAAATCTTCTCCGCTGAAACCGCTTGGCCAAATTGAACAATATTTGACAGGAAACATCTATGCAAAGTCCTTATTAACTATGCTCATTTCGTCCTAGTCGGACAAAAAAAATGGCCACCTTTGGCAATTCTTGTTTCATTATTGGTTGAAACATAAAAAAAATCATCTCCTGAAACTGTTTGGCTAAATTGAAAAATGTTTGACAGGAAGCATCTATGCAAGGCCGTTTATCAAAATTGCTCATTTCGTCTTAGTCGGAAAATAAACATGGCCACCATAAGCGATTATTGTTTCTGGTCTTCATTAGACAAAAACATTGTCATTAGGTATGATTCATGGCCACTAGGCAAATTTATTCCCATTAACTCAATGTCAGGTGAGCAATACAGGCTCAGGCCCCTGAGCCTCTAGTTTCTTAATGGAGAAATGACGATTAGCCCTACAGGTATACCACTTGACATAAAAGTGGCCATTAAATTTAAAGATCTAGATAGATTGATATGAAACTTGGTATGTCAACTTCCAATACAATGCAGATCATGCAGGCACAATTTTATTGCAATCTAAAAAAAGTTTGTCACTTTATTAGGACCGAGAACACAATTAATGCACCATTTTCGTTGTCTACGAATATAGTCCCCCTTTTAAAACAGTGTATTTTATGAAAAAGAAAAGATATGGAGCAAACGTCAGAGTGACCGCACTCTTTCTACGAGAAGAATGAAATTAACAAATCTAGAGGTCTCCACAGGGCTTTCAACAAGGGTGGAATCCCACTCCTTGTGAAAAGCTCTAAACTGCCCCACAAAAATAAATATTTTTTCCATTTTTGTTTTTCCCCCTTTCTGCATGTTTCACATGTACATGTATATTAAATCTTTGTTGCATTAAACATAAAGCATTATAGGGCCAGTATACTTGATTTTACTAAGTATTTTGGCCAATTCTTTAAAAAGTGGGTGATTTGGTCACTGTCAAAAAGGGTAAAATCCAGGATGTCTGAGTCTGGCCACAGAAATTTGACCTCCTACTGACATTTTTGGCAATATTTTGACCTTCCAATGGTAGAATTTTTCTAAAAAATTTAAATATTTCCAAGACATCATAGTATTATGAGTAAAAGAAAGATTTAATATTCCATTTTGCTTTTGTGATTTTTTTAATTTGACAATTTTTTAATATAAAAATGCACTACGGAATTAATTGTGTTTTCGGACCATATTGCGATATGATACAAATATTACAATATACCAGTATAAAATTTGGAATAATGATTTTTCTTTAAGCAGTGAAAATTTTTACTATTTACCAAAGAGTTGCTTAACATGCTTAAAGTTGCACGGAATAGTTAAAGTTTTAAACTTCAGGGGAAAGTTAGATAACTGAAAAGAATAAAACATTATGTATTTCTATATGTAAATAGCAGCTTGATATCTCATAGCAAAATATGTGACTATTTCCTTATATAGAAAAGCACACTTTGTAAATGCTGTACTCAATAAAATGTGATTTCGCATGTTCTATATTGGTGTACTCTGTGAAATGTTATTTCTTGTTCACAGTTACCAATGGTTACATGAACATGAAATAACATTTTACAGAGTACACCAATACAGAACATGCGAAATAACATTTTATTGAGTACAGCATTTACATAGTGTGAAAAGGTTTAAAACAAGATCCAGTTAAGATTAACTTGAAGATGATACATATCCATACGTATCATGATATGCTAGCACATTATATTTATATCACTTTTCAATTTTTTCTTTACGTCTTACCATACTCATCCCTAGGAACTATCATACCAATCATAATAAGATACAATATTATTTTTTTAAGTTTCATCCTAAGTTTATGACAGTACATGCAAAGAAGCTATTGCTCAAACAGATCCCATTTCTATTCTGGCCATTTTCTCTTCTCTAGTTTTGACATACTTTTTGCATGTGCATTTAAAATTTAACTTGTCTTGTACTTAAAAACGTTTCCTTAATTTTTAGTCACAATATTGTAACTGTATCAGGAAATATCACTCGAGGAATTGTAGTTATGACTTTCATGTACTACACCACCATGCAGCTCAAATAGAAGTACATGTATTGTTGTACTTTAACATTACAACTTGAACTATGCTACATACATGTATTAAGTGAAACTGTTAATTGGAAAACAATTTTTATGCATTAAATTTAATATAATTCGAAAGTACATGTTCTAAAACATCATATACATGTATAATTGTTTTGAATTAAAAGTAAAAGCTACAAAGTTGATCTGGGTAGCTCTTTACACCCACTTCATCTTTTGTGTATACCTTTGTAAATTAGTTAATCCGTTAATCAGAAACCCTGTTTTTAACTGTGATTTTACAAGGTCTGGTTTCAGCAAATGAAGCAATTGGAACTCTATATTTTTATGCGGCAGTACCTAGCAACTAGTCAAGCTTAAAACTCCTCTAATCTTGTCTATAAGACATTTTATTGTGTTTTTCCTCCGCAAAACATAGTCTAAGACACTGTGGCTACAATTACATGTAAATTCCTTTGCTTATCATGTAGGTGTGACAATTTTTTCTTAAATAAAATAGTGAAAACTTAAATATGTATACATGTATATTTTGTCTGTTATACCTTTACTCGGTATGTTAAAAGGGGGTGGTACAGGGGGGTATGAGAACGGAAATACGAGAAATGAAACATTGGACACCGATGCACGATTAATAAAATTCTGAAAGAACGAGTATGAAATATTGTTTAAATGTAAAGTTGAGGAAATCAGCTGCGAGAAATGGACCGTGCGATTCATAGATGATCATAATGGTTATACTCATTTAACGTTATATTCATAAGCACCATGGGTTCCAAAACTGACATTACAATGATATCCGGATAAGTTACGTTTTTGAGTCGGCGGTGTAGTGGTTAGCGTGTCGGACTACGACACCAAGGGTATGTGGTTCGATCCCTGTTCGGGGATAACAATTTCATGGATCTGATTTTCGGCTCTCTCTCCTCAGCACCATTTGTGGGGATTGTCTCCAGCAAGGACCGCTATAGTCCCTTGGAGAGTGGTAATAAACGATACATTCCACTAGCAGGGGTGTATTTGAAGGGACATTTGATTTTTCCGCCATGTCAACTTCAGTGACATCTGGTACTGTTTTCAGTCAAATTATAGCGATAAATTATGATTATTAATTATTGAACCAGTAATTGTAATAACTACATTAATTTTAGAACTGCTACTGGAGCAAGTAATGGACCGATTCCGGAACTTAAACTGTAATTTATAAGTCATAGATAAAAAAGAATATCTCAAGATCGGATGAACGAGGAATTACAAGTGGAAAGTACGATGATCGAAAAATAAAATTCAATAAAAATTGTAGCACGTAGAAGTGATCAAGAACGGAAAAACGTAAAATTATAAAAAGAAAAACGTTGTACGAAAAATTGAAAAACACCGAATACGATGTACGAAAATGTTATCCTGTACCACCCCTTAAAAGAACATAAGAAACTAACAAAATGTAAACAATATTACTATAATTACTGTTTTTCAGAGTGATACAAAATATCCTTATTGTGGATCAGAGACTTTCATCAAGTGGATTGTGAAGCCATAAATACTTCTGCAGGATCAGACATTATGTGATACATGTGGTAAGTATTGCCTTAATTATTATAATAAAACATTTAAACAGACAACTCTCAACAATTTTCAACTACAAAAATGTAAAAGAATAGGTTTATAAATGTCAATTCAGTTTTCAATATTAATGGGTCATGATTGGAAATTTTGATAAGAAAAAGGATAACAACTCTCACAAAAATGACATCAAAGGCCAATGTGACATTGAAAAGGTCTATTGGGTAAGATAGAATTAAGAAACAAATATGCATATTAGGGAAAAAAGAACCAAAGCAGAAATATATTGTAAAGCACATAATTTTTCATTAATGCTTACCGTGAATAAAAAATTGCTTTTATGTTCATTATTCATCTTTAGTTTTAAAATTATCTTAACATTAAGTAATTGCATGAAAAATGCATACTATTAAATAGGACATCTTGGAGTTACATCAGAAGATCTTCAACACATTTTCAAAACACCTTGACATTGGGCTATTCAATACTATCATTTACATATATCTTTCTAATCTAGTATTTGTCCCTAAGAATATTTTGAAAATCATCTCTGAATTAAAGATAACCTCTTGATTGTTACATATAACTGAATGATGGCATGTCAGCATTTCCCCTTTTTTTCAGGTCTAACCATATAAATTTGCCGTGTTGTTGGTTTGTGATGGTTTTGGACATGGAATTCCAGTTGGATATATCATATGTAGTTCTGAGTCAGATGAAAATCTCCAGTTTTGCTTTAACAAATTCAAAGAAGCTTGTGGGGGTATTGCTCAGGTAAAAATTATTAGCTTACCTGGCCTAAAAGGCCATGTGAGCTTTTGCCATTACTTTGCGTCTGTTGTCCGTTGTCGTCGTCTGTTCACAATTACAAAAAAATCTTCTCCTCTGAAACCGCTCAGCCAATTTGAACCAAACTTTGGTGGAATGGTCCTTGGGTGGTCCCCTTCCAAAATTATGTCCGATAGCCACGCCCGCCATCCAAGATGGTCGCAGGGCTAAAAACAGAAAAAAGGGGGGATGAAGATTAAAAAATCTTTTCCTAAGAAATTGCTCAGCCAATTTGGACCAATCTTTGATGGAATGGTCCTTGGGTGGTGACCTCTTCCAAAATTATGTCCCATAGCCACGCCCGCCATTCAAGATGGCCTCCAGGCTATAAATAGAAAAACAGGGGGATGAAGTTTAAAAAAATCTTCTCCTCAGAAACCACTCAGCCAATGGGACCTAACTTTGTTGGAATGGTCCTTGGGTGGTCCCCTTCCAAAATATGGTTTGATAATCACGGCAGCCATCCAAGATGACCACAAGGCTAAAAATAGAAAAAAGGGGGGATGAAGTTTAAAAAAATCTTCTCCTCTAAAATCGCTCAGCCAATTTGGGACAAACTTTGGTGGAATGGTCTTTGGGTGGTCCCCATCAAAAATTTTGTCTGATAGCCATGACCTCACGCCAAGTTGGCCACAACAGATGAACTTAATTAGACATTGGATCCATTTGGGAATAAATTTATCATGCAACTTTATAATCCAGGTGAGCGATTACAGGCTCCTGGGAGCCTCTGTTTTTAATGTTTAAATTCTTTCTTGTTTTGTCTCTGAAGAAATGTTAAATAACACTTTGTAAAAAACCTTGATTTCACACATCAAAACTTATCTTATTATTTTAGTTTTAAGGAAATTCATTTATCCTGTTTTTATCTGTATATAAGATAAAGATCTAAAGGTTTTACATACTCAGCAATTTATAAGATATAGAATAATTATTATGTTATTTTTTTAGGTCCTTAATGGTGGACAAGGACATGAATTTAGTATCAGCTGTTGAAAAAATATACCCAAATTCTTCTATTCTGTTATGTTGGTTTCAAGTGTGTTGGTTTCAAGTGCTACAGGTCAGTATAATTGACTGTTTTATGATGAATTGTTATAAAAATAAGTTAAATGACTATTAATAGAATATATTATTGGATTTTCTGTTGTCCTTTTATTTCTGATGTTTAATTATTTGAATTAAAATAAGTTGAAAATAAAATCTCTAACCTTGGGAAAATACAGGTGTTGAATATACAGGATTTACCTTTTCTTTCTTTTTTAACATTACTTACTTTATATATTCCTTTGTGTTACCCTAGTTTCCCCCAACATTTGCCTCATCACATTTGTTATACATTTTTTAAATACACATTCATTTGCCAAGACAAAACCCGCAAAATATTGTCCATGTTGTTGACTAGCCAGTGTTAATACACTCTTTAAGG
>JAOXYI010174207.1:0-11367 GCA_028566495.1 Lithophaga antillarum | reverse complement strand
TAAAAGAAAAGAAATATTTCCAATATTGTTATATTTTCTTGTATTTTGCTGTGACTGCAAGCAACAAGACGATTTAAGAATATTATGAATGGTTTTAATTCAAAATTAAAAAAATATATACATCATATGCGTCTTATTTACATTATAACGCACAAATACAACATGCAAACTGTAACATAATAACTGTAAAGACTGTAACTGTTTGCAATTTAATGTATGGGCCGTGATAAACATATATTTTCTGACTTTCTTCATATTGAATACCGTCAATATTTGACAAAAGCAGTATAGAAAAAAGGGCAAATAATATTTTTATCGCATTTAAAAACTTAGAATTAAGGTTTTTATGCATGAATTTGTTGCGGTGCAAATTACTCAGGACGTTGTTAAGTTCGGGTCAACGTCATTAAAACATTAAAACTGGTATTTGCTGCTTCTCCGCTAAGCACGCAGCATTAAGGAGTAACAGCAAAGACTGATCGACTCGGAGTCAGCATAATGTGTCTGAGTGGGATGACATGTCTTCCTGCGGATTATTACTTAAGTGAACTAGCACTATAAAAATCCCACTCAGCGTGTTGGTCTAGTACCAAGCAGAATTCTAATATCTATGTTATACTAATATGTTCTCGTCTTGAATTTGAAAGATTACCCACTGGACGTTAAGTATCCATCTATCCTTATTGTATGATGTTGTGCATAAGAAACTAATACCCTACGAAGCATTCAGTATTTCATATATAATTATATCGAAAATTAATCCTGTTCGTGTTTTGCACATGTAAAAATAAATGCTAATTTTGAATTAAAAAAGAAATGAATAAATATTATAAATACATATGTAGCTGCACATAAAGCTGCATAAATAGTCATCGATTAACATGTTTTTGTCAACAAAGAAAGTTGGGAAAGACGTTCGTTATTAACTAACTATATATATTATTTCTAAATTGATATATTAGTTTGTTATTTTTAATATTTGCAGTAGACATAAAAAAGAAGTACAAAACACATAAACAGAATACAGATCTTTTCATGCCGAGAATGAATATACATGTATTGATAGTATGAAGGCGACATCGATGTATCGAGCCTGATATGAGATAATTTTATTCGAGGCTGAAAAAAAGGTAATCTTCTCGTTTAGATACATGAAATATATTGATAATTCTATGGTAGGTCTAAATGCAAATATGGCGTCAGTCTTAGACATTAACAATATGTTTAGTTTCGTGTATGTTAGGATGATACAAGTAACTCTAGCTACAGTCATTAACGAAAACCCAAAGAAATCAGTTGATATTTGTATTTTAAACTAATTAGTCAAAGAAATTAGTTTAAAAAGATTACATGTAGTACTTTCACTTTGCTAAAAAAACAGGTGATTTTTTTTAATACGTAAATACGTGTTACAGCATGCATAAAAAAATGATATTGGTTAAATAAACATAAAATAAATCCAATATATTACACAGCAAAAATAAATATTGAACGATATTTGATTTTCCGTCATGTTAAAACTTCCTTTACATTTCCAGTTAAAAGAATAACTTATAATTTAGTGTAGTTAATATGTTTATGAATATCATTTTGGAACAACTTTTCTTCTTTGCTTACAAAAACGTTGATGTCACTGAGGCTGATCTTCATAATTTGTAACAGTGATCCAGAAGAGGAAGATAAAGATCAAGTCGGCTGCCGGAAATGCAAATCTTGATATTAAATCGATCCTTTCGCCTTTGGAAGGAATGGCCTTCTGTTTTTGTAAATGTCAGGATCCACAGCATTTTCAAAACGAAGTACCTACTTGTTTATATAATTAATTCATAATATAATTGTCTTGAATATTTCATATTTTTCGGTCATTGACATTTCGTTTCTTATTTTTTTATTTCTTTTTTTATTATTTTTTTTTTATATTCATTAAAAATTCATTGTTTTGTAAATATCTAGATTTGATTTCAACACACACATATTGATGTAAGATTGAAAGAAATAATTTATAGACAGGTACTGATAACGTTATACTAGAAAAAGATGATTGCACAATCGATACATCGTGCAAAGGATAAAAATATACAAAGAACAGTAGAACATCTTTCTTAACATTTTATGACAATGCGTGTATTTCGTATATTTTGTTTTAAGAAAATAAACAAAGGGATGTCACTGTTCAGATGAATCTAATATGTTTTTCAGGTGCAGTATACTTGATCCTCTTCCAAACTGTCATCAATTATTTCATCGAAAGCGTTAGGACATGTATAATAATGTTAAATACAGTTTAAAAAGTGTCTTCAGTGAAATAAAAGTAAAGCATTCATTATTTTACTTCCCCTCAATAAGTCACAATCAAGAAGTCAGTGGTTGGCAGAATTCCTAACTCAAACTGAGCATAAATGTATAAGATGGTTTCTAGCACACGTAAAACATTTACTATTACAAAACCAACATTTTTCTCTTTCTAGATATGATAAAATAGTTACTAATCCACCACTTGTCATCTGGTTTGTACCCGTGCAGGAGTTTCATTTTAAAAATACTCCAGAGTATTATGAATCTCAATTAGTTATAGGATATTAAGAATCTGCATACCTTATTACGTTTAGGATTTAATTAGTGCTATATCAACAAAAAAAATTAATTTAAACAGTATTTTATTCAGAAAAACAAACTGAACAGGATTTGGCAACATGCTATGCATATATAAGCCCTCTCCACATAAGTCGGTAAAATATATTATCGCTATTTTGTCTATTTTTCATTTGATCTTTCCATCTGATAATTTTCCATCTCACGCTACTGGCTTGAGATAGAAAATTATCGATGATTCCATGGTTCAATGACGTCACATGCTACTTGACAAAACAGCGATAAACAGTTTATCTATGTTTTGTAAAACTCAAGGAAATTTCTCGTCAACATCTCATCTCAGGGCTGTCACCCTTCGATGAGATATTGACGAGAAACTTCCTCTCGTTTTACAAAACATTGATAATCTATATATATATGAGAATATTTTTGACAGTCTACCAAGAAGAAATGGTTCGTGAATTCTATTGAGCCACATCAACAGTAAGGACTATCAGTTATATTTTTCAGAAAAAATCAGTGCAGTCCTTTCACTATTGATTTTGTAATTAGAGCTAAAGTGTTTTGATTAAAGGTGGTATATAAAGAAGGAAGATGAACAAAGGAACAACCTATCTTTTGATAAATGTGATAAATCTGTTCAACTTTTCCTGGTGTTTAGATATAAATTTTCAGCTAGCTTTTTCCCCTGAATATCTTTCTTTTTCATTAAGATTTTTCACTTTCAGTGAAAACCTTATTCTATTTCTTCTGCAGATATTTTTCTTCTCTGCCACGTTTTCAAAATGGAGCGATAAAAAAGGTACAGGACATATAAATAATCATTCGTACCATATTAGTTTTGGCATACTTCAAGACTTTGGTATTCACCCTGATTGGCTGAACCACTTTTCCTGACGCAGTTATCTCCCCGAACACCAAAAATCTTTTTTCTATTACCACTCTAACACCATCAAAAATACTGAAACGAAACTTGGTGCAAAATGTTAAGGATCCACTATTGCTGTCTATGTTCTTTGTTCGGAGGGAATCCGATGATGTTTTATGGGAGTTATCTTCCTGTGTATTCTTCACAGAATAGTTTTTTCACTAAAACTCACGAACGGTAAGTCGTAGAGGCATGGGGCCTTCACTATTATCCCCCATTACCTTTCACATTGAAAAAGGTTACGAGGTTAAAAGTTAAGGTCAAATTTTATTTTTTACCTTTGTTTGTACCATCTTCTCCGAAACTATAAAACACAGTGAATTGACTCCTGGTCCAAAATGTGGAGATAATTCTGGTATTGTGCCTCCTCCTTTCATTTATCAATCAATTACCTTTACGAGTTACACCCCTAATATGTTTGTTCAGACCATTTCACCACTATAGCTTGACAATAGTAAGTTATATAGAGCTGGAATCATCACCATTGACCTCTAAGAGTCATGAGCTGCATTTATGCTAAAAAGTCAAAGGTCAAGATCATGTTGTAATTTTTGACCCCTCAAATATCATTAAGTGTTATCAAGATGTTTGAATTCATTTTGTCCCAAAATATTGGTCATTCAAATCTAGGAATCTTCCACATTTGCAAGTAGGCCCTGGCTGTGTGTGTGGCCAACTAGGGTTAGGGTTCAAAATTTTACCATTGTTGAGATATTCATATTGTAGAACATCTTACAGAGAACAAAAAAAAATACAATTATACTGTATGTCTATCTCCTCTAGTTAAGCCCCATGGCCGTCACATCCCTATTATGGAAAAAAATTCAAACATTTGAATTCATTCAATAAAAAGAATAGCTTTATCTGTTAAGGTTTCTAGACATCTTCCCAAGGTTGGTTGTGTCATCGATCAGCTGGATATAGCTGTCTTGGCTCTCCTCTCTCAGCAAGTCTGGTTGTCACGCTTTAGCTGACAAATTGCTGAAAATGACTATAGACCTCAAACAATGAATTTCTTGCACTCTGTACACTTGATTGTTATTTAAATATTTAACATCACTAGCAAAGGTAAAATATCAAACAATTTTGATTCTGGTTTAAATACTCTAGCGACAAAAGCAAACTGAACGAATGGTTTGTTGTTTTATCATTACAATTTCACTTGATAAATACCAGATGGGTTAGCTGTCAACTATTCTGATGTGGCTTATCTGTAATGCACTTCAGTTTCTGAGACCCTGGTTATCAGTTGAAACAGTAGCTAAAATTGACACTTCTATCGGGTTGATCAAAGTCAGATCCTAATTCGAGTGAAAAACCTGATTTTTCTTTGAAGAATCAAAACTATATTTCTTTTTTTTTCTTTCATAACTACTGTTCATTCGGTCATTATCACCTTAAAAGATGACTTATATCATATGTTATTTTAAGTTTAAATACAACAAAAATACTAATCTCACTGCCGGCTTTGACACATACTGCAGATGTAACTTAGGTTTGAGAGGATTTTTTAATCACCTATTAAAATATGGGTACGAAACAATATCTCTACAAAAATAAAAATTTGCTACCTTTCATATCAAATACCATTTGAACTGTTTCAATTCTAATAAATCTAAAGTCGGAAAGGTTACCGGTATTAAATGCAAAAATAACCCCGATACTAAAACATATTGATTATTATGCAAATCCAAATAAACTATTGTCATGCTTTAACCTAGCGATAGCGCATTCAAATATTCGGCACTCGGGCTTTCGGAAGTTAAGATACCTTCTTGATAAAGACTATACCTATATGCATATTAATTTTACAAATTGTATGATAGACTTTCTACGCTGTAAGGTATAATTATTGACTTGTAAAATGCAAGATAATTATAAAATATTTTAAGTAATTCTTTTTGTAACTTTTTATTTTCCTAAGGTTCAAGAGTGAAAATCAATGCCTAAAATATAAAGTAAGTTTTTTGTTTGGTTTCGGAAAAAATTTGTACATGTAAAATATACATATTCATTTTTACAGTTAACAAAAATAAAAAATAAAAATGCAAATCTTAATTTTGACAAAGATCCACGTCTATACACCTCCAGACTAGCCAAGATTATCTTTGTCCTGGTCTTCCAAACCCGCATTGTCTCTGTTTTCTTTCACTGCGGGATTATATAAATGTGTATTGTTTTGAAACTGGTTGATATAGGTTTGAGTTAGTATCATTACTGGTATCAAATTTATTTGTCTGTGAATTCGAATTACTACTGTTTCTTGCAATGCTCTGATCTCCTTCATTTTCAGTGTCCAAATGCGTATCCTCCATTAAAATTTCATCTAGTACATAAATCTGTCCTGTAGATCTTGGCTGAGTATAATACCAATCTGCATTCAAGCCTGGTACATCACTAATGGTCGCTTTGAAACTTCGTATCCTTATGATTACCACCATTATTATTAACAAAGTCATTATGAAAGGTACTCCAATGAGGACTCCAATGTATCTGGTAAAATTTGTTCCTTCAGCGTTTACTTCTGAAAATAGCCCACAGAGAAGTTATGTTTTGAAAATTAATGAATTTCGTCGATATATGTTTTTAATTGTTATCACAGACTCATTAATCAAAAGTAACCATTCTGCATGAAAAGAGTAAGTCCTCTGAAAACTAAGGAAAATATAAAAGAAAAAAAGAAAAAAAATCACCAGATCAGTAGTGGAATTTGGAATGTTGTAACTGGAATTGATTCACTAGAAACAGGTTATTTTATTGCATGTGACAGTTACAAAAATTCGCAAAATAGTTTCTGACAGCTGTGTTTTTCCGAAGGACCCCTTCCTTTTTCAAAATTATGAATTTACGCCTGAATACAATGTCAAGAGAAATGTGGGAGGTGTTGTACATATTAAGTTCATCAGCCAACATAAACCATTGTGCTCCACGTATGGTTGATGCCAGTGTATTCGCCCATTTGTATATCGAATTCATTGTCATCGCTATTGCGTAAGCTTTTTGTTTTCTCAGTAAAATCTGTACACACAAACAAATACATATCATGCACAGATACAGGTTAAACGATATTACTCGCGGATTACATGTTCACAAACATACGTGGAGGACAATGGTTTATTTTTGATGCAACAATATCTGTTGAACTATTCTTGTTTTATTTATTAATTTTGAAAAAGCTATATGCTCAAAGAACCCACGTTAGAATTGTGTGTATTTGTTAAATGCTTTAATAGTTTTCTTAATCTGGACTTTCTGTTGATTGTTCTAGTCTCTTTAGGGTACAGACCACCAATTACGACTTTGGCCCGTTAAAGACACATATAACTATATTATTTCATGGTAGGATTAGACAGTGTGTGTGTGCGTGAACATTAACAAATATATATATATATATATGAGAGTCTAAATAGGATTCTCGAGAAGTGTAACATAGGAACGTAAAAAATAATTTACGCGAAAGTGGGAAAGGAACCACACCGTGACTATTGAACAGTAATTACGTAGAAATGAACATTCGCTTACGCTTACGCGATATGAGATGCGGTAATTAACGTTAACGTGCACTGTGACCATAAAGTCATTAACATCCAATAAATACAAAAATGAATGCAACGACCCAACAATAAATTTCCTGTTTAATTATGTCTTTGAATCGTATAAGATTTGTTTTAAGATTGTGACTGAACTAAAGTATCTTTGAGTTTTAGACCACTGAAGCCAGACGAAAAATTAAAGATTTAAGTTTTGTCCAGGTTTTTCGCAGTGGACGGTGACACAAAGATTTAAAGTTATTTAAAACTCGGGAAGCGTATAATTTTTGGTACTAAACATTTTTAAACCAGGTGAATCGAATTTTTTTGCTTTATACTTTTTGAAATTTATGATGAACATGTGTTGTAACTCAAGGTTACGACAGTCCCATCCTCCGGAATGATATTTAACCTCAAAGTTTATAAATTAAAAATTCAGTAATGTTCAAGAATTCAAGGAAAGTAACTCCTGAACGGCTAACATATCAAACTTGAAATATCAAATTCAAACTGTATTTTGTTAGATGTGATACTAATACATTGGAACCCGTTTGAAGGACAATCAGTAGCACAGAAAACAACTTCAGTGTAAGACCAGTAAAAGTAAAAATAAAATCTTTCGCCAAAATGAACAACACTGGAAGTTCAAATGACGGAAATAGAGAAAATCTGTGCATAGGAATAGATATTTATGATTTAAAGAACTTTCATTCATTGATGGTGATTTGAAATTGGTAACATTATTCTCTTTCATTTTCTTTCCTTGACAAAACAAAAATGAAATTGAAAACTGCCCGACTACCTCGAAAAAAATCTATTAAGCAAATATAAAATATAACTTATATATGACTTACCCGAATTGACGAAAACCAAACAATCTCGTAAATCTAGCTAATTCAGGGATCATAACTACAGTACTACATAGTACAGAGACGGGATGAAAACGCAAACTTGATGAGTGTTTTTTCCCTATATAATAATGGTGAGAATTTCAAAAATATATTCTACAGAACAAAGTAAATTGACAGAAATGAAAAATTACCTAACAGGTCAAAGGGATTAGCTTCTGAACGGCGAATATCTACATGCATGTATAAGATCAAAAAGTTATTTATGAAAATCAATCCTTAACAGAACCTGAAGGCTACGGGGTTTTCAGACGATTACATCCAGAGATAACAACTGCGCTCCTGAAAAACAAAAACTCATGAAATAGCCAATAAACCTACCTTGGAATTATCATTTTTAAACCATTTTTCTGTCATTGCCTTATATACAAAATTGCAGTGTTTATTTAGTATTCTAGTACATCAAGTATGATGTGATACAGTACGTCTTCTTAAGCATTAGTCACCAAATTAAAAAGGCTTTCAAACTTTATCACGGGAATTTTATAATTATATTAAAGCTTGCAATTTTTTAATTGTACAGAGATCGGTTAAATACTTGTAAAAAAAAGCTATTAATCAAATAACCAACTTTTGTCTCGAAAGGGGGCCTCGACAACCAAGTGGTTTAGGTAGCTTGTTACATCTACTGTTGATCACCGACGTGTCAACACTGAGCGGCACGAGACGTTTGCGCTTTTCGATAGGACATTTGCGCTTTTTTAAAAAGACATTTGCACTTCTTAAAAAAGGACATTTGCGCTTTTGGATTCCATGGATAAAGCTGCTTGAAAAATTTAAGGCAACAATTAAATGTTCCATCCATAGAAATTTCTTCAACTCTGCACAAACACTCTAAATTTGTAGCCTTTGACACAGACTTTAAGTCCTTAGCATGAAGAGAATCTTCGTCAATGTCTTTTAATCCAGTGCAGACGATCTTTGATGGTCTCTGTGTAAGGTCTTCAACAGCCTTCCTTTTGGCGCTAATTCTCAGCTGATGTCGTTAAATGTTTCTGCCATCATGTATATCTCCATGACAGATCATCACTTTTAAGGGTTTGGTCAAATCGGTATAAAAAGCCATCAAAACAGATACACTTTTTCCTCTACTAGTCTCTATAACTTTAAAATCCATCTTTCATGTTTTTATGTCCCAAAACTAATGATAAAGTTTTAGAGGGACAAAATTTACAGGTAAAAATACAGGTAAAAAAGGCGCAAATGTGTGTTTAATTAAAAGCAGGTGTGTTAAAATTAAAAGCGCAAAAGGGCAACGTGTTCGGAGCGCAAATGTCCTTCCGTGTTACAGGTAAAAAAGCGCAAACGTCCTTCGCACACACTGAGGTTGTGAGTTCGGACCTTGGTTGTGGAGAGGTGTGCTCCACTGCATCTTTAACTGACAAGGATTGCCAGTTTTCCTACCGAAGATCGAAGGTTCTCTCCGGGTATTCCGGCTCCCCTCCAAATAAAAACTGGATTCCACCATATAGCTGAAAATTTGCCGAAAGTGGAGTAAAAACCCTATTCAATCCATCAATCAATATTCTCGAAAGATCGCAATTAAAACAAGGGCTTAATTCAGGGGAAAAATAATATTAAATGTTTAAAAAGAATGAGATGGTGAATAACTTCATATTAAACTTATCGTTAATTGCCTAATGTTAATAGCAAATCACTGCATGACGACAGTGAATATTAACACCGCATTACCAAATATTAAAAGTGAATGTTAATACGGCTAATGTTTTATATTGGACATCATGATGTCACATTGTATTAGTGAATATCATTACCAGATGTTCATCTTAACCCCAAATGCATGTCCATAATGCATACTTAAAGCTAATTATCCTGTGTTGATACTGAAAAACTGAAAGTTAAATAGTTATACCTGTAGTATTTACTGTAGTATTTATGGTTGTATGTATTGTAGTAGTACATTCTTTGCAGATGCATCCCAATACATTATCACAACTGAAATTAATAATATCAAAGCAAAATAGCATATAGCGTTTTGTATTTAGTACACGTTCACTGTACCCGCAAAAATGCATTGTTTGTATACATATACATATTCCTATAAATACAAATTTGTGGAAATAAGACAACGTTTTCACCTGCTGGAACAGATAGAGAAATACCATAATTTACAAAACCTAGAACAAAAAAAGCAAACAAAGAAACACACAAAAAAATCTTGTTATTTGCATACCCCGCCCAAAGCAACACAAACAGAAATCTGGACTAAAGGAAACTGTCCCTACATATGTTTATATTATATGAAAATTAACGTTGAGGCGCATGTATAACCTACAATATAATTTTACTAGAAATTGGACGTATAAGAAGTGTTAAATTCTATGATGATTATTTTTTTGGTAACACATGCACTCATCAATATTGATACATGTTTTAAATATTTAAGTATGAAGCTTACATAACGTGATGCTCAGAGTTTTAAAAAAAAGTCTACTTCTAAGCACAGGCTTCAAACTGTAATCCATGAAATACAAGCAAAATACAAATAAACATTATTACAACAGAATATCAATGAAAACAATAAATCAATTAGTTTGCCTGTTCATTTTAAGACAATCTCTTATTTTTTACTTGTAAGTGTTGACGATAGTTTAAGCATCGTCTTATTTCTGCAATCCGTATTACATTGTGCGCATTAACAACGTTGTAATTGCCCTTGTATATTGCTATACATTATATTGATAATTATAATTATAATATAAGTAGATCAATTATAAATGGGATATGAATAATATTGATATCAGAATATATATATATATTATTGTACATAAAATTTAATTTATAATTAACAGGTTGACCGGTAAAAAAATGATAAGACAAAAGAAAAGGAAACAAAAATCTTTTATAACCGTTTCATTTTGATCTATATTAGAACACTTGCAATTCCTTTTCTCCACAATCACATTTACTTTTACAGTCATCTCCATAAAAGTTGTTCGGACAATTTTTTTCACAATTCTGTGAATATTTTCCTGGCGGACATTCTACAACAGAAAAATATAGGAATTATGTAATAAATTATTATATACCCGCTCTATTCAAATAATAATAAACCTGTTTACTATTGGTTGCGGGCAAGCATATAACCTGCTTTGTATTCGCGCGTTCTCACTGCGTCCACTGGCTTCCTCCCCAAGTGAAACTGGACACCACAGTATAGCTGAAAAATGGTTGAAAAATGGCTGAAAGTGGCGTAACAACACCATTCAATCAATCAATCAATTGTATTAAGCAACTTCTTTTATCGTACATTGAAATTTTACATCAAATGCCTTTTAGCTTTACTAACCTCATAAGCTATTTCAGCATATTAATTTAGACTTTGATGCTATTTTTTATCTGCTTGTTCTGTGATAATTAAAACGTTAAACATCGGTTATAGAAAAAT